>JZKD02S1811364.1:977743-1013457 GCA_000966675.3 Picea glauca
TTATCTAGCATGAGAATAAAGACTTTTTATTTTATTTATTGTTGTTTAATGCAAGTCATTTATATTTAGTTTTATTTTAATGTTTTCCCAAAATATCTAGATAAGGGAGGTTGATAGATAACAATGAGGGAGTTGAGGAGACATGGGAGAGTGTGTATGGAAACTTGATAAATAGGGAGAAGAAGTAGAGAGGAGGGTGAGGATGGAGAGGTTGAGCATGATGAGAGGTTGTGAAATTCTTGGAAGATATAATTCTTGTGATAGTTTTCTTTGAGCATTTGTGCTTTGTTGTTCTTGGATTCACGGGCACAGAGGGCCAAGAAATTGAAAGGTTTCTTGGAGCTAGGAAGCCAGCTAGGCTCCTAGTTAGCAGGGAAGATTCTGTTGTTTCACTCTAGGAAAGCGGGAAAAGAATGCTTGGAAGCGCCTAGGACTACATTGCAATTGATGAGCTTCGACAAACTAAGGAAGAGGTATTTTTCAGTGGTATTTGTTGTTGATATTTTGTATATACTTTTGTTTTAAGTTGCAAATCTTAGAGTTAACCTATTACTTATTTCATCATGCTATTCAGATTTATCGTTGAGCAAATGTAGATGAATTGTGTAAATGAGATGAAATTGTGTTAAAGTAAAGTTATTATTGTGTATGGTTAATGGAAGATTAATTGTTTAACATCCTGGATGGGTGTTACAGTGGACATATCCCAGGGGGGGTGAACCACGATAAATTAATGTGTCATTGTGTGGAATGGTTAATTTTATGTGTTGCAGTTCTTATTATGTTGAATTGATGAATGAATGCATGAATCTATTAAGGCTATTTTACAATGCACACTAGATTATTTATGAAAAATAAATGTTAAGGGTTAAATGAATGGTAAATCTAAACGATGATATGGTAGAATGATGAATGTTGAAGTAGAAGAAGAATAATATGACTATCATCCCCATGACTTCCATCCCTTCCATGTCTGCAAACATTTGGTTCCTGCAGTCATGCATAAGCTATCTATGCTGAGACTTCCTTGTGCACTATGTGCATAATGTTTCCTTATAGTTCTCCAAAGGATCCAATGGTTTCGAGGATTTTTTTGGAGAACTAATGTAGAAATGGGTTAGCCCATACATCCAACAAATGGTTTTGTTGTCAGTTGGAACTCAGAAGATCGTATTGGAGGGGATTTTAAGAAGAGAATGCAATGGTAGAAAGGGATGTTTAGGCAATGGAATCTGACTAAGAAGGAGATTCAAATATGGATGGAGACAAGTAATCTCAAGTTTGCGTAGAAATATAATAGAATATCTAAGTATACACTATGCCATTATTTACAAAGGTATGTGTTTACTCATTTTCATGAGTCATTTTTCTATTATTTTCCAGAAGTATTGCAAGAGTGGATACTGAGGTTGAAGGATACACATCCCACTAATTGGATTAGACTAGTAGAGTGGACTACTAAGAATATTGTGCGACTGGAAAGGGTAAATAATAAATTCACACACATAGTATATTTATGGTTAGACAGTGTTATTGTAGGGTTTATTATTGAATTTGCAGTAGATAAAACATAGTTATATACTACTGTAGAGCATGAGTTCTTGAAGGGACCTAGAGGAAGGTACATTATGTCTCTCTACACATTGATGAAGATATTATTACATGATAAAGGCATGATGACAATGGATTCAGATTGTTAAATCTTTTTGTGTGTATGGGGGAATTGGGGGAAGTGCTAAGGAAGATCTGAGATATGGAGAGGGATTTGGAGAGAGGCAAAAAGAAGTAAGAAAATGACCCCATAATGATGGATGAGGAATATACCAAGGATATATTGAGCATATCAGGAGTTACATGTAGTGGATGACCATAACAGTAAAAGATCAATAGTAAGAAGAGGGTAGTAGCTGAGTGAGAGGGCTTGGAATGTGATTAGGAAGATGTAGAGGACATTCATGTGATAGGGTAGATTGAGGATATACTACACACCACATATGAGAGGAAATCAAGAGGTCAAGGGTCTAACGTAGAACAAGTCTCTCCATTCCATATTTGAATTAGTGTGGAACCCACAACCCCATGTGCAACTAAGACATCTGAAGAAGAAAAATTGTTTAACCAACAAGTGATTAGTGGTAAAAGGATTTTTACATGATGAGGGTCTAGTGGAAATTCAATCAGAATTATAGGTTTAGCTAGTACTAGTCAAGTATATACACCACACGGAGGTGGTAGTACCACAAATTTCACAATTATAGGAGTAGATCCAACTATTAGGTTGCCTGAGTTTTGTGGAGAAGGGATGGAGGAACCAAATAAACACTTGCCTATTTGTGATAATATTTGGGAAACTAAGAAAATTACAGATGAAGATACAAAGTTTGCGTAGTTGGAAACCACATTCAGATATTGCACAGTAAATTGGTATATGGGTCTCACAATAAATAATCCAATGGGGTCACTTACACCTGTCTAATTTGTGAAGAAGCAATTAATCAATGAATTTCATAAACCTAGTTCAAAGGATTAGTTTATGAATGAGATGATAGAGATCAAATAACATCCAGGTGAGTCAGTATGGGAGGTTGATTAGATGTTGAATATGTTGATTAATTGGGTTGGTTTTCATTGATGTCAACCCTTAAAGAAAGTCCAGTAGCAAATTCCAGTAACACAAAGGTTTGGGTAATGGACCCAAGATATTTTGATGGATAATGGTATGAGTTTTGATATATTTGTAGGAAATAATATTCTATATGGATAGTACATGTCATTTGATTTCCATTGGTATGTGGAACCTAACATAACTCCTCACGGTCAGAGAGTTATGGCCATGTGAAGTTGGAAAACCCTCATGACTCATCTAGAAACCCCAAAATGTCAAAGTAGTCAAAGTGGTTGCAAAGAAGAAATTATTTAAATAATAAAGAGAAGTGATGAGTGTACTATAAGTCAAAGTGGATACAAAATAAATTGTTTAAATAATAAAGTTAATGGAGAAATTACTAAGTGTACAAGTGTTTAGAAGTGGGTTAACCCTAAAATAAGGAAAGTAGGTTAATATGGTTAAAAGGTAACCCCTTGAGGAAGCTACATGAAAGTATAAATAAGAGGAAAGACTCTCTCATTTTAAACACACTTGAGAATATTGAATATGTACAAGTGACTTAGGTAACCAAAGGATATCTAAGTCGAATTTCATAGGGAAGGTGAAGTAAAGAAGGATGAAATTCAAGGGAGGATAAATTCTTTTGATGATATTTTCTAAGATATGTTATTTACAGGTCATCTCACCATTTTCAAAATAACGTTTTTTATAGAATGATTCAAACCATGAAATCGAGAGGTCGTTGATGAAACATATCCAAGTAGTTGTGATAAAAATTTCATCTTTTGGTTCGTTGAATTTTTAGAGTTACACTCCTTGGAGAATAGGGTTTGTGGCTAGTCCTGAAACTAGTCTAAAACAAGTGTTTAGGGTAAAAACATCATAAGTTATTCATAAAATATGAAAATTTAGTATGAAAAAAATGTATTTGTTAGAGTACAGTCTGTAGTATTATTTGTACCATTTTCAGATCAAGACAGTAGATATTTCGTGTGGGGAATGCTCTACAAGTTCTCTCTCTAGAATAATCCAGAATTCAACAAGGTATGACATTTTTTCTATAACTCCTTTTCTGGGAGGTTCCAAGAAGTTAAACCTGGAGAAAATGCAGAAAAAATATTTAAGAACATTGTGTACTATTTTTGTACCTTTATTCATTATAGGTACATATATATTATTGTTGCACGTTAGGGTTGTTGAATAAACCAAAACTAGTCATGTGAGACTAAAGCAAAGTTTGATGAAAATGCTAGTCTCTTGTTGTTAAAGTTAAGGAAGGTTTGTAGGTATGTGATCATATACACTGGGTGTGTTACAAAGTTACAAATGATATTTGGATGACGAAATTGATGAGGGATTTTGATTGAGGTGCATGTTGGGTACATGGTTGAGAGAAGTAGTTGATGAACTGACACATACATGAGGTGTATAGTTGATGATGTTGGTACATCTTCATGAGTCATAATTGATGACTAGTTGATACATGATTGGTAAATACTTGGTACATGTTTAAAATCACTTGTTAGTAGTATTTTTGACACAAGGTTTATGGATGATGTAGCATACTTGTATTGGAATATTATTAGAAGCACATATTGATCTTGGTGATGATTATGAGTTGGTGTGTTATGCTTGGCTAATGCACATATTTGAGAGTTTTCATGGTGATTGATATTGGTGAGTATATCTGATTTGGTTGATAATATTCATGAGACAGGTTGTTGTGATAAGTTCTTTGGAAAGGTTGTTGTGACAGGTTATTCGTACAAGTTTGGTGCATGGTTGATGCACTTGTTTATTGTACAGGTTGAGGTACAGGTTGGTGCATGGTTGATGCACTTGTTTATTGTACAGGTTGAGGTACAGGTTGGTGCATGGTTGATGCAGTTGTTTATGGTACAGGTTGATTATAGGTTTTTTGATATAGGTTGGTGCATGGTTGATGCACTTGTTTATGGTACAGTTTGATTACAGTTTGTTTGGAAAGGTTATTGTGATAGGTCATCTATACAAGTTTAGTGCATGGTTGATGCATTTTTTTATTATACAGGTTGAGGTACAAGTTGTTACAGGTTGATTACAGGTTGATTGGTACAAGTTTACAATAGTATATATCACAGTGATAGTGTGATAATGGTTCCATCATTCTACTTCTACATTAGTGCAATTGGAAGGGGCAAGGATGGGTGATTGTAGCCACCTTTAGGTTGTAGCCAGAGAACATAGGGGGTTGTAGCCTCGTTCTAGTTGTATCTAGAGAATTGGGAGTTGGAGCTTCCCTCAGGTTGTAGCCTTAGAAACTAGGGGGTTGTATCCTCCTTATGGTTGTAGCCAAAGAATTGGGGAGTTGTAACTTCCCTCAGGTTGTATCCTGAGAAACTAGGGGGTTGGAGTCTCCTTCTGGTTTCATCTGGAAAAAAAAGTAAGTTTGTGCTTCCAATGAATGTAATTCTTAAAGAAATATAAGAAAAAGACTTATGTGGTTTTCCCCTACTTTGGGTTTCCACGTAGAAACATTGGTGTAGTGTGTATGTGTATGATTTCTCATTTGTTCATTGTTTAGTTACTCTGGAACTATTGGATGATAATGTTGCATTGATATAACACTTTCATTTTGTGGTTAAAAAGGATCAATTGCTCGATCATTGATTCACCCCCCGCCCCTCAGTAATACAACACAAGATACTAAAAGGTAAGTTGAAGTACCCTATTAGTGATATGAACCATATACATTTATTTGTTAACTACTTATTGCCACAATTGAAGTATCCTTTGAGACAAAAGAAATTCCAGAGTTAGGTTGAGGCTCTGTGGGAATCCTTGCAGTTAGAAGAAAATGAGTATAAGTATACATATTGAATTGCTAAAGAGTTGAGAGCATATATGAAGAACCTGACATTTCAGTTGAATCAAAATAAGGGAAAAGAAAATAAAGAGGATGTTTGGTGCACATTTTGTAGAACAAAATATCATCATAAGAATGAATTCCTAACCTTTGTGCAATACTTGGGGACACAAATTTTGAATCCTTTACCCACAAGAGGACCATGGTGTAAGATATGTAGAACACATGGACATGATATTTATCATTTTCCCATGATGCATAAGTATCAAACAATGCCAAAGACTAAATTTTTTAATTTTTGCAAGTCAGTTGGAAATGAAGACAAGGAATGAGGAACGTTGAAAATAATGAAGGAGAGTACATCAAACACCTATCAGGTATAGGTTGAATTAATAACAGGACAACCTACAAAGAAGCCACAATATGATACCTTGCATCAATTTGCAGTGCCACTACAGTATAATAACACTCAACAGTTTGGAGCACCACCACAGTATAACAACGCACAACATTGTGTATTCCCACCATAGTACAATAATGTGCAACTATAGTACAATCAAGAACCATAGTATAATGCATCACATAGAGACAATCATGGAAATAGATGTGTCTTCATAGGAGGAAGTCGTGGATGAAGAGGATTTGAAGGAGGTAGAGGACCAATAGTTTGTCACAACTTTTAGAAGCCTAGGAACTATGCAAGAGATTATCCACAACCACCAACTATCTGTATGTGTTGTTGCATAATAGACCATGAGACACAATATTTTCCAACACTTCTTGTCAAGATACAGGATAAGAGGAACCTGAATAATCATAATGTCCAATGGATTTTTGTGGAAAACAGATAAGACGATGGGAAGAAGATCAATATAGTTACTAGAGGTGGATCCAATAAAGGAGTAGATAAAACAAAGAAGGAGCAAGATCAATACAAATGGGTCAGGAAGAATAAAACACTCGAACAAAATTTTGATGCACACAAATAGAAGGAGACATTCAAAGATGTTAGACATGATATTTTGAAGAAGATTATTACTTCTACTTCAAGAAAAAAGACAAGAGATGATGTACTAGCTTATGACATGCCTCACTTATTTGATCATACTAGCATGGATCAACCATCATAACAAGTAAGTAATTTGAGGAACTTTTTGGGGTCTTGTGTGTAGTTGTTTAATGATAAAATATCTTTACAAGTATTACAAACTCATTTAGAAAACTCTAATTTTGGAGAAGAGATGAAATTAGAACATAAAACAGTTAATCAGGCTTGTAAGAAGAGAAGAACAAGTAGGGAGTTCAAGTTGAATGACAAAATTGGAGATTTTAAAATGGGGGATATCATACAAGACTTAGGGTCTGAAGTCAACTTTTTTCCTAAGAAGACATGGAAATCTATGGGGGAACCTAGATTGGGGTATTCACCTATTCATTTGAATTTATAAAATCAACATAGAGTGGTTCCAATTGGTACGTTGAATGGGATACTAGTAGACATAGATGGTGTGTGTACCATGGCAGACTTTGAAGTGATTGACATAGTAGATAACACTTCACCATGTTACCACTCTATAATTTAACTTGGCTGCACGACAAAAACCACCGAGGTAACCACAAACCAACTTGAGGTTGGAAGCTATCCCTTCCAACCTAGAGGGGGATCTCTCTCTTCAAATCAATCACAAAAAGGATTGATTTGGATATTCGCCCAAAGGTTAGATCTCTAAGGCAAGATTTGTTGAAATATTGTAACTACAAAGAGTATTTTATTTATTATTGATGTATTATTCATTATATCAATCCCCTTTTGTGGATTGATCATGCCAGGTATTGTAAATGACTAAATCCCCTTTTACGGATTGGTCAAACCCTAATTGTAATAGGCTAAATGTGAATTCGACCCCCAGAATATATTAAAGTGGTTATAACCACCCAGAATGAAAATTCCGCCCTGCCAGTGAAAAGAAACCTCAGTTGAGTGCCTTCCAGATTGTATAAATAAGAGAGGCTAGCGCCTCATTTGTTCACTCACTCACTTGTTAATCAGAGCACAAGTTTGGAGCTACAGTTGGAGAATAAGGAAGAGAGAGAGAGAGAGGCACATACTTGGGAGAGGACTTTCAATATTGTTTGGTTTATTCTCTTGGCATTTCATTGGCTATCTATATTAAGGAAGTTTTTGTTGGATTTTCTCCCCCATGATG
Source organism: Picea glauca (assembly GCA_000966675.3). Taxonomy (NCBI): domain Eukaryota; kingdom Viridiplantae; phylum Streptophyta; class Pinopsida; order Pinales; family Pinaceae; genus Picea; species Picea glauca. The sequence goes on from JZKD02S1811364.1 coordinate 985,404, forward strand.
GTTTCCCAGGATAAATGATGTGCCCCTTGTGATTGTGTATTTCTCAATGATCCTATCTATGTTATGGTTATCTAGTGAATTGAAAAGAAACCTAATAATAGATTAAACCTTAACATGGTATTAGAGCTAAGTTGAAAACATCTTTCATAAGAGGAAGAAAAGCGTCATTGTTGTCGTACATGAAAATTAGGGATTTTTATTGAAGAAGATTTTCATCCTCAAAACCATCTTTGTCACCTTCAATGCACCTTTCCAGTGGGTAGATCTCCTGGAAAGTCAAACCCTAGTTTTCATCGGTACTAGAAAACTAGAAGTACCAGAAGTACCAGAAAACCAGAAGTATCAGAAGTACCAAAAAACCAAAAGTATCAGAAGTACCAAAAAACCAGAAGTACAAGAAAACTAGAAGCACTAGTCCAGAAATACACTGGTTAAGTTTGAGGGGGTAAAATTTGGATTTTCAGAAATTTGACTGTACCAACTTACTCACCTCATCTCAGGGCATCTATCCCCTATACCAAAATTTCAAAATTTGAAGTTTGAAAAATTAGGGTTTCTTCATAAAACCCTAAGTTGCAATTGTAGTTGCAGTCTCAGAATCAATTGCAATATCAATTGCAGTTGCAGTATTAGTTGAAGTATCAATCGTCGCACTAGTTGCAATCACCCTTGAATTAGTTAAGAGTCAGTGATCATTATCACTACTACCAGATGGTGCCACTACCTACAAATTCCATCAGAGGTATGTACTCACGCATGTTTAAACTATTAAGATTTAAAGGGTATTTGCAAGAGAAGGGATATCTTGCCATAGATCCAGAAGGCTCTCAAGATCCAACACATTTAGAGGAATAATGCAACTCAGGTTTGATTATTCTGATATGCATCTATTTGTTATGACATTATTTTGATCAGTGTTTCATGTTGAAGCTATGACCATCATACTAACCTTTGGTCAAAATTAAAGTCAAGGTTATAGATGGATTAAAGTTGAGATCATAGAGTTTACCCTCTAACCCAATATTCAGTCAAGATAACATATTGTCTTAGTATAGAAGATGTATTGAATAAATCACTCGTCATATTGAGTGAAGGAGACTTGGAAGAAAAGAAGCACACTCATTCTTGAGGAAAAGGCTCTAGATTCCAGGTTTGATTAATTAAATTGATAAGATTCAAAGTTTCACTTGACAAGTTGATGATTACCCCTTTATAAGTAAACACTATAGTTGAGATAACAATCCTTGAAAAGTATTATACTTGGTAGCATGTGAGCATATTGAGATAAATGCTTAATGTAATCATTTGCCTGATACAACTAACATCTCCTTTAGGAGAAACATCTTGTGTTAGTTACAGGTTGTCATGGAGGAATGTTTGACCTCATTTCATATTGTATTTCTTACTTTTGATATTTTCTTCAGACAGGTCACAAGTGATATCTCTAAAGGATCCAATATGATGATTATTCGTGCTATTGTTTTATCTACTATTATCAAAAGAGAATTACTCTTTATTGTTGATTTGTTGACCTTGTTTCAGGTCACAGGTGATAACCCTGAGGAATCTATAGTGAAGGTTGCAAGAAGTCAACATATTAGATGAGATATGAAGCAGATTATGTACATGACCATATACATTCATGTACCAAAGAATATTAAGAAGAAGCTATCTCTTGAGATTCAGAGTATCTCATATGAAGATTGATTGAAAGGAGAAGAAGGCTCCAAAGATGACCATACATTAGAATGAGAAGGAGATCTTGTTTGAAGCCCGACTCTGTCTTTCATATTTAAAATTGGTATTCAACACCAAGTATACCCTATAAGAGATGAAGTCCTTGTAGACTCAGAAGAAATCGAGAGTAAGCCTGATCTTAGAAAGGATCAGATAAAGAGACAACTCCCAGGACAGGGAGACAGATGTCATGAGAAGACTAGATCATAGCTTCAAAAACTTCTAGGAGATATGAAATATCCTAGAAAGATTCCCTTGTTTCAGTAACAAAGAAGAAATCCAGTCAGAAAGACTAGGATATGGATTCTTCCATGAGACTAAAAGAGAAGTCAGTATTGACATCCAAGATTGATCTATACAAATCAAGCATGTTGCATATGAATAAATCCTGATGCGTGTCTAAAGGATTATCCCGGTAAGAGGGATAAGACTATGCCAAGAAACTTATTGAAGAAATAGTTCTAGTATTTATGAAGACAACTAGAACAACCATGATTCATATATAGTATGAGATGCAGGGGGAGAAATCCCCATATTTAAAATTGAGTGGAAGTTGGTGCAGTACATTAGTTGGGTCATGGAAACATAACTATGATAAAAGATAGTGTTACCTCCATGAAAGAAGAAGAGATATCTTTAGTATAAATTATTGAGCCACTCTCAGTTTCATATGAAACAATTGTCATGACATAATAAGAGGAGTTATTCTCAAATTTTAGCAGCCACAGTGAGAATAAAGTAGTCATTATCAGCCTTAGAGTTGTTGCAGGTGCAGAGTCCTAGATTCTAGAAGGAACAATTGAAAAGAGAGTAGAGGAAATACTCCCAGACAGTTAGACAGGAAGTTCCTTGCAGAAATCACATAGAGCTAGCACATATTTGTGCAGATTGAGTTGCAGTTGAGCAAGTGTACCAGATTGGTACAATGTAATGTGGAATATAGTTTTGAAGATAGAAGATAGAAAGCCTCAGGTCTCTAGGTTGAAGGAAGATATATATGTATTGAAGCAAGCTCCAAGAGCTTGATTGACAGTTTCCTGGCGAGCTTGGACTTTAACAATAGTAAAAGTTAATTCTAACCTTTATGTCAAGGTTATGAATGATGAGCCAGTGATGCTACTAGTATATGTAGATGATGTATTCTTGACAAGATGAAGAAAATCTCATAAAAGATTGCAGAAGAAGATTGCCATAGAGCTTGATGGAAGACCTAAATGCATTTTCTCTTAGGTCTTAATGTTTGACAGAGAACAGAGAAGATATTGCTTAAGCCAAGGGAAGTATATTGTTAAAATTGAAAAGGGTTGACATGTTGAAATCCAAATCCATGTACACACCCGTGGAAACAAATTTGAAGCTCCTGGTATATACCTCCTCAGAATTGGTTGATGCTACTCTGTAAAGATAGATTATTGGTTTAGTGATATACCTGATGAATACCAGGATAGACATATGTTTTTCCTTGAGTCAGTATCTAGTAGAACCCAGAGATTTTCACATTGTTTTTGTAAAACATATGATGAGATACCTTAATGGTACATTGGATTTTGGTCTCTATTATAGTTGAGATCATGACTTCAGACTGAGTGGTTACACCGATTCAGATTGAGTTGGAAGTGTTTCTGATAGAAAGAGAACTTCATGATGTTGTTTCAATATGAGTTCATCCATGATTTCATGGAAGAGTAGGGAGAAACTCAGCATTGCTTCGAGCACATCAGAAGCAGAATACATTGTTTCATGTTCCACCAGTTGTGAAGTCGTATGGCTTCATATGTTTTTGACAGATCTATTTGATTTGGAGATGGAAGCCACTATGATCCTATGTGGTAACTAGAGTTGTATGGAGATGGTGTTCCATAATGAGTCGAAGAACATAGAGATTCGATAACAATACATCTTTGATATGGTGTAGAGAGGAGCCATAAAGATTCAATATGTTAGCACGAATGAACAGGTTGTTGATGTGTTGACCAAGATTCTATCGTGTAAAGTTGATCACTTTCGAGACAACCTTGGTATAGTATGAAAGGACCTCCCTCGAAAGGGGGAGTAGTGATGATGATACTATGGTATCCTGATCAGTAGTGGTAGCTCCGTTAGGATTATTATAATCCTAGGGAATCTTATGATTCATGGGTCGATCCCAAAGGTCTTGTAAGTATAGTCTATCAGAGTACCACGTGGTAGCTCTGCTAGGATTTTATATCCTAGGGAATCTTACGATTCCTAGGAATCTCCTTAGGGATTGTCAGTGTACCACAAAATGATGATGTGCCAGCTTAATTGTTTTGATGATGTGCCAACTTAATTGTTGTAATTATGTACCAATCTAGTGTTGTGATTCCACCTTATTTGCTTTGATGATGTGCCAACTTAATTGTTGTGATGATGTGACAGATTAATTGTTGTGATGATGTGCCATCCTAGTGATGTGATGGAAGCTTCATTACTGTGATGATGTGCCATCTTAATTGATGTGATTCCAGGCTTGTGCCAATGACATGCCAGCCTCATTTTGTGACGATGTGCCAGCTTCATGATGTGATGATGTGCTAGCCTCGTGATGTGATGATGTTCCAACCTCGTGATGTGATGATGTTCCAGCCTCATGTTGTGATGATGTGCCAGCCTCATGCTGTGATGTGCCAGCCTTGTGCTGCAATGCGGGCTTTGTTCTAATGATATTGTGTAGCCATATTCATGTTTTGATGTCAACCTCATGTTGAAGACTCTCAACCTAGTGATGATTTTGATGATGATCCAACCTTCGTGCTGTGATGTTGTTGTTGTTGATGATGCTCTAGCCTTTGTGTTGTAATATTGTTTTTTTTTATGTTGTATTAGCCTTGTGTTGTTATTGATGATGATGATGTATTAGTGTTATACTAATACATGTTGATGCAATTGATGATTATGATTCCACTTAAGCTTCTTGTTGAAGTTGATGATGATGATGCCACTTCATCTTCTTGTTGAAGTTGATGATGAAGATGCCACTTTAGCTTCTTACTGAAGTTGATGATGATGATGCCACTTCAGCTTCTTACTGAAGATGATGATGATGATGCCACTTCATCTTATTGCTGAAGATGTTGATGATGATGCCACTTTAGCTCCTTGTTGAAGATGATTGTGATGATGATGATGTTATTTAATCTTTTATGCCGAAGATGATGATGTTAGTTTATCCTCACACTAAAGATGATGATGAGGTTACCTTGGCCTCATGTTGATGAGGATGATGATGCCATTCCATCTCCCTGCTGAGAATGATGATATTGACGATGGGAAAAACTTTCGATGATTTATAGATATGCCAGTCAGTGTTCCAAGATGTTGTTGATGATGTTTCCCTCTTTCTCACCTAATGTTGTTGTAGAATACCCTTCTTGTTAAGGGGGAGTGTTGAAATATTATAACTGCAAAGACTATTCTATTTATTATTGATGTATTATTCATTAGATTAATTCCATTTTGTGCATTGATCATGTCAGGTATTGTAAATGACCAAATCCCCTTTTGTGGATTGGTCAAACACTAATTGTAATAGGCTAAATGAGAATTCCACCCCTAGAATATATTAAAGTGGTTATAAGCACCCAGAATGAGAAGTCGACCTTGCCAGTGAAAAGACACCTCAGTTCAATGCCTGCTAGATTGTATAAATAAGAGATGCTAATGCATCATTTGTTCACTCACTCACTTGTTCATCAGAGTGCAAGTTTGGAGCTGCAGTTGGAGAAGAAGAAAGAGAGAGAGAGGAACATACTTTGGACAAGACTTTCTTTATTGTTTGGTTTATTCTCTTGGCATTGCATTGGCTATCTATATTAAGGAAGTTTTTGTTGGGTTTTCTCCCCAATGAGGATTTCCTAGGATAAATGATGTGTCTCTTGTGATTTTGTATTTCTCAGTGATCATATATATGTTATGGTTATATAGTGAATTGAAAAGAAACCTAATAAGAGATTAAACCTTAACAAGAATGAATTTGAATATATGAGGTAATATTTAGGAGAAAAATTCCATTGGGAAATGGATTCTAATTGACTAAAAATCAATCAAAGTACAAAGATTTTGGTTGTAGGATCACACGTTTACAAAGGAAATTTAGATAGCATGTCTTAGACAGTTGGATCATCATTGTAGTTGGAAGTAGAATCTATAAAATAGTCCATTACAGTAGGGAACCTAGCAAAGGGTGAATGTTGAAGAAAATTTAGAAGGAGAAGGTGGAAATACTTGAATATGTGCAATAGAGCATGATGCCATGAATTCTGAAACACTTAACTTATTCAAATACTTTGAAGACATACATTTGAATGAAAACAAATAAAGACACACAATCACACATAGGAAAACACGGACTAAAATAGACCATCACATGAATCTTTGTATAAAAGTCATCTCTCTCCATAGTGGGAACCCCCCAACCCTTTTCTCAATTAAGTTTTCGAAATATATACTAAATGTTAATTCCTATGATCAAGGATTCAAGCTTAACTCCTCTACTAAGATGAGATTTGGTTACAATAAAGATGGACATAATATATGAATTGTTCGTTGAAAAATAGGAGTCAAACTTGACTCCTATTTGACTTCTAGAATCGATGCAGACCATGCTTGTACAACAATAATCTTCATAAAATGCCCACCATGCTTGTGCAACGAGTGCCATGTTCCATTTTTGTTCAATATTTTTTACTATCTCATGATATTTGAGGGTTTTTCACTTCTTTATTAGTTGTTCTATAATATCAAATCTAAATCTCACATCCTTACAATCTTATCTTACTGCAAAAATAACACCTACATCACTTTCACAGTGCTGACACTGTGAAATTTTTCTTCATCTTGAATTGCATAATCACTATATTTTGTATGCTCTAGAAATCGGATAACATAATGTTGTAATGGTGATATATGGTAGGACTTCTTAACTCTAGATTCCTTGGTAATAGTATTTTCTCTAGCTCCAATGCAAACCATCCATAATGCTTTCTTCCATTTGGCTCCTTGAAGTTATATGAACACTAATCAAATTTGTCATCAATACATGACCTTCCTCTCTATGTTTAATTCTCCATGATTGTTGGTTCCAAATAAGGACTATGCTTAGATCTTTCTTGACCTTAAACAACATTGGATAATAATTTCTCTCCTTTCCATACTAGATGAGATCTCGGAACAAGCCACCAATTTCATTGTGTTAATGATAAACATGAATATTCCTTCATTGTGCACAAGTGCCACTTCTTTAACCTTCATATAAGTTTTCCTCAAAGAAATGTCTCCCATTTCTGTTGTAATACTCTCTTGAATGTTAGATGATCCAAAATACAATTATCATAGTTTAAAAAGTTAGGATAAAATGATTATTAATTTAGAATAATAAATTAATAATCTAGAATATTTGATTAATAAATGGAGACATTTAGAAATAGAATATTGTTGTGAAAGATGTGACTCTAGAAAGGTGTCATATTTTAGGCTCTAAATTAGGAGTATAGTTAGAAGATTGTGAAAATAAAATTTATTGTAAATGGACACTTGTTTATTTAATAAGTGATTCATAACTAGATTTTGTTAGGATATTTATATTATATATAGCTCATTGCAAGAGTGTTGGAGTGTTAGGGTGTAAACTCTTGCAAATTCTCATATGTAATTTCTTTTCCTATTTAATAAAAGTGTGTGTTTGAGGACACTTCTGCCATTATTGTGGTATGAGAGCTCTAGTAATGTAGCTGATGTGAGGAGGATATTATCTAATGTGAGAAGGATATTCTAGCTCTACAGGCCAAGGAAAAAATGTTGATGCACTCCATCAGTTAAATTGGTCAGTTAATGGTTTATTTTTGTTTTTTTAAAAAGGGAAAGAATTTTTTTTTTCATTCTTTATTGTCTCTGAAATTAAATCGTTAGATCACTAGTTCAAACCCTGATTTACTTGAACAATGATATGATTTTCATAAAGTTAACACACCCACTGCGACGATACCTACAAAAGGATTTTGAATTCCAACAATCGTCTTAAGGAGACACTCACGTATGTTTGTTTGTCCATTCATTCCATCTGAGGAGAATCAATAATGTTCTACTTGGATTCAAACCGAATCTGTTTTTTCTCAGGAATTCTAGATTGTTTTAATCGATATACACCAGTGTGAAATCGAAGATGGATCATCCAACATAAAATAGCATGCTCAATCATCTTCTCTCCACAAGGATTGTTCTTAGTGCACTCCCTCCTCGATCAGGTGTAATTTTATGTTTCTAAGAATGCATCAAACTCAATGTCGATACCTCTAGGATACACTCTTTGCAAACAACATGATTCAACCCTCGATTGGATCTTTACTCCACTGATCTAATTTTTCTTCTCTCGGTGTTTTTCATGCAATATTTGTTCAATAGATCATAATTATTTCAAAGAAATAATTCAAAAGACAACGCTCTATCATCAATCAGGCCAAAAATATTGCAAGGATGCTCGTCTATTATTAAATTATCTCAATGCTAAACGACCCATTAGGGTTGCAGTGGAGATAATATCTATCGAGAATATATTTTTGGTATAATTGGGGTGCAATACTGGCAACCTTTGCATGGAGAGGAGTTTTTTTACGATACTAGTCATTCAAACTACCAATATTAGTCTAGCGGTCATGCCTTTCTTTTCTAGCCAAATTGTTGAGGCACTCCACAGTCATGTTTTTTCTTGCATTTTTTTTCCGACCACATTCTTGGAGTGTTCGAGTGTAAACTCTTACAAATTATTATATGTAATTTCTTTTCCTATTTAATAAAAGTGTGTGTCTAAGGACACTTCTGCCATCATTGTTTCCAGTAATGATCAAATCATTTACATACATAACAAGAATCACCAAATATGGACCCTGTTGATGTATATACAAAGTATCATCAGATTCACTTCCTCGAAAACCAACTTTCCTAAGGTATTCAACCATTTTGGTATACCAAGCTCGGGGATCTTGTTTTAACCCATATAAATCCTTGACCAATTTGTAGACTTTATGTTCCTTCCCTTCAATTTCAAAACCTTATGTTTCTTGTATATATACATATTCCTATAAGTCTTCATTGAGAAAAGCACTTTTTATATCCATTTGATGAAATTTCCAACCTTTATGAGCGGCCAATGCAAGTGTTAATCTGGCATTGTTCCATTTAGTTGTAGGAGAAAAAATTTCCTCATAATCAATGCCTTCCTACTGTGCAAAACCTTTATCCACAAGTCTTTCTTTGTCCTTGTCAATTTCTCCATGTTGGTTGTATTTAATTTTGTAAACCCATTTGCATCTCATGGGTTTAAAAATTGTAGGGCAATCAACAAGTTTCCAAGTGTTGTTTTCAATTATTGCTTGGTACTCTTCAATCATATCCTACTTCCATTATGTATGTTTTACTTCTTCTCTGTATGTGGAAGGTTCAGTAAAATCATTTATTATCAAGGAAAAAAATTCTTCACGTTTGTGTGAGCCGCTTGTTCTTGTTTTATTCTTCTCATCAGGCATTACATCTTTCAAAAGTTGAACTACCCATTTTGGTAGTTGATGTTCGCTTGTTTGGGGATCAAAATTACCATTATTGTAAATTGGATTAATGTAAATTGATGTTCATCTATCAGTTGAAAATTTTGGAGGTGGAGAATCAATGTCAGATGAACTCTCGCTGCTAGGAGATTCTGATGAACTGTTGAAAGACCCAGATGGTGTTGTTGAAGTAAATGGGCTGGATGAATCATCGTCAAATGAAGGAAAATCAAGTTCATACCAATTTTGTGAATTTGGTTTACTTTGAAAATTTCGTTTTCTTTTGTTTCCTTTAGTTTCTAAATTTTTAAGAAGACTTTCTATTTATTCAACACTCTTACTTTTAGTTTCATAAAAAATTACATCCCTACTTACAAAACAATTTCCATTGGACAAAATTTGGTACCCTTTCTTCTCATCAGAATACCCAATCATTGTGCATTTCAAGCTTCTTGAGTCAAGCTTAGTTCTTTTTTCTTTTGGAACTAAAGCATAACATATTGATCCAAAAACTTTGAGATGTTTAACTCGAGGTTTGAAACCAAACCATGCTTCATAAGGTGTTAATCCATCAAAAGAAGCAGTTGGATATCTATTCCTTAAGTAGATAGTTGTATGGATTGCTTATGCCCAATATATAGGACTTAAATTTTTAAAGGTTAACATGGACCTTGCCATTCCTAACAAGGTGCGATTCTTTCTTTCTACAAATCCATTTTTCTAAGGAGTGTATACATTTGTAAGATTTCTTATTATCCCATTGTTTGTGAAATACGTTTTTAATTCATTAGAAGTGAATTCCCCTCCATTATCTTTCTCGAGAGTGCCTAAATTTTATTTAACTTCATTTTGAATAATTTGGCGAAATTTTTTAAAATTTTCAAATGCTTCTGACTTTTTCTTCAAGAAGTAAACCCAAGGCATTCTAATGAAATCATCAAGAAAGAGTAAAAAATATTTTCAACCACCTAAAGAAGTTTGTAGTGGTCCACAAACATCACTGTCAACTAGTTGCAACTGTTGATTTGCATGCCATGAACTTGTTGGAAAACTCTCTCAACTTTGTTTTCCATAAATGCAAGCTTCACATTTTGCATTTTCCTTTTTGAAAGTTGGAAGTCCCTTAACCATCCCTTGTTTTTGCAATTGAGAGAGACTTTCAAAGTTGATATGTCCATATCTTACATGCCACAATATTATAGGTGAAATACTTGTACTTACTACTCTTGAAAAGTCATAATGCCTTGGAATAAATCTCCCTTTCATCCTTAATAGTTTTCCATCTTCATAACCTGTCATCAATGTTCTCATATTTTGTTAGACTAGATTAATATTAACTAAGCCATCTTCCATAATCACATGATGTCCTACTTGTCGAATTGTGACTAAAGACAACAAATTCTTTTTAAAGGTTTGTGCATACCATACATTTGAAATCATTCTTTCTCCAATGTCAGGTAAATAAACTTTAAATATACCTTTTCCATGAGTATGTTTGGTATTATATGCAATAAAGACAAAATTAAGATGGCATTCTTGAAAGTTCCAAAAGAAGTCACATCTGAAAGTCATTTGTTGAGATACTCCTGAATCTAAAATACAAGAATATTCATAATCACTTTGAAGATAGGTGGAAATATGTAATTCTAAATATGAGGTAAACAAATATTCTGAACCATCACCATCTCTATCAGTTGCAAACCGTGTTGTGTTTTGATGAAACTTGGAAATTTTATCAATGGAAGTTCAACAATCTTCTGCATAATGACCAACTTTGTTACATCTTCTACAAACAATTTGACTTAAATCTCTTCCTCTGCCTCGATTATGTCCTCTGCCTCTATTTTGACCTCTGTTTTGAGTTTGTCCTCTCCCTTGACTATTGCCTTGAAAATAGCTTATGCCTTGACTATTTCCTCTTCCTTGAAAATACCCTTTGCCTTGATTGTTTCCTCTATCTTGAAAATAGCCTATGCTTTGATTGTTTCCTCTACTTTGGCTTTGACCATGACCTTGTACACTATGTGTTTCTTGATTTTGATTGAAATTTTCTTTTCCTCTACTTCTAGAACTATCAGTTGAGGATTTACTTGTGCCGACCTCTGTGAAAAAAACATCTTCCCCAACTTTCTTTTTCTTTCCAAAAGTTTTGTCGTGTTGAGATAATATTTCACTTAGCTCATCAAATGTTTGCTTGTCTAACTTTCCAGTTACTTGAAAAGTTTCCAAAAATATGTGTATATGAAGAAGGCAATCCAATAATTAAAATTGTGGTCATGAAGCTATAATCTACTACATAAAAACCAACATGTTGTTGGACAACTAAGAGGGGGGGTGAATCAGTTGTTACCATGCTTAAACAATTATGCTTCTTTTTAAAATATTTACAAGGCACTCAATGATGATCACAATAATGCAGGCAAATAAACAATGGCACATTAAACATCAGTCACATATATGAGAAACACAAAGACAAATATTTACCAAGGAAACCCATACAGGGTAAAAACCTCTTCTTCTTTATATGATAAGTATTATTTACATTCTTTACATTATCATACTTATGAGAATCAACTCATTGTGAGGCTACAACCTTTGTTTTGCAAGCTGCAACTTGCTGAGAGCACCAACTCTTTGTTTTTCTCTAGAACCCACTATAAGGAAGCACCAACTCCCTCGTTTCTCTAGCACCAACTAGAAGGAAGCACCAACTCCCTGTGTTCAAGCACCCACTTGAACCTCTGAGGACACCAGTCCTCCCTAGCACCTCCCAACCACCCTTTTTTATCAATCATTTCTATTGAAACTTATTACAGTGATATAATGTTCAACAATGGCTTACCATACTCATCACTGTTCTGCTGCATTTTGTTGCTCTATTCGCCTCACTACCTTCCTACACACATCGTCTTCTGTTCAATTCAGCTGTTGCACTCTCCTCCTTCTTCACGCATGAATTACCTTCAACAACAAAAACCACAACAACCCCAAAATTAATGACAACCCCATCTCTTCTCTATACTGTGTATTTATAGATTTTGTGCACCTTGTGCATGCAATGCGCGCAATACTTCTACATACTCATACCGCGCCGATATCCTCCACAACTCGAGTGCTTTGTCTGATCATCATCGTGACTCTTCAGCTTCTCTAGCCATGTTTCCACTCATTCAGCATCACTGTATGTTATGCTGAGATACATTTGCCTCTCTAGCAGTTGAGACTCTTCGTCTTCTCTGTGACAAATGAGCTCACCTTCTCTGTTCTAGTTACAAGCTTCAATGCTCATCCAACTGTCAATCACCTCCATGAGCATCTTCATACCTCTTGAATATTCCCAGAGACTCTTCATCTCCTCTGTCAATCACCCTGAAGTGTCTTCAAGTCCTCTGGCAGAAACCATTAGTGGTTTCTGGCAGTTACACTATGACGTGAAACAATAGCCCTCCGATCTCCTTTAGTTTCATATGCATCATTGGATTACAATGATATTTCACCTTTTCGGTATTTTGACATTCGTACCAGACATGATCCCCAAAATTCTGAGGTGGAGCCTATCTGCACTACGTCCTTCCTCCACATGACCACAGGCGGTGACCACTGTCTACGCTAAAAGGCGTTGCAAACTCATGATCTTCATCGATCCTAATCGATGGTCCACGATATCGATGAATCAATGGTCTAGATATTTTCATGATCTCACATCTCATTATTCCTTAGATGGAGGCTCTCATCACTCCAAGTTGCGATAGGTGAAACTTCGATATGGAGCTCAGATCGATGGTCCACATTCTAGGTGATTTGATGGTCCTGATCTTTTCGCAATCTCACATCTCTTGGTTCCTTAGATGTGGGTTCTTGTCACTCCAAGTCGTGATAGGTGAGGCTTTAAAATGGAGTCAGATCAATGGTCTAGATCACACCTTGATATGACGGCTGCGTTTAACTCGTGATTTCACATATCGTTGTTCCTAATATGGAGGTTCTCGTCACTCCAAGTCGCGATAGGCAAAGCTATGAGATGGAGCTCAGATCAATGGTCCTCGTTCTTGGTGATCTGATGGTCCTGATCTTTTCATGATCTCGCATCTTGTTGATCCTTAGATGGAGATTCTCGTCACTCCAAGTTGTGATAGGCGAGACTTCGAGAAGGAGATTTGCGGTGCTCTGATCTTTCACCACGCGTCCTCTTGATCAATGGTCCACAACTGTCCCTGATGGACAGTTAGAATTCCTTCACAGCTTTGGAGAGTTGGATGACTCTTTGGCTTATCCACCTTGTTGCTTCACCATATCTAATGGATATTGAGCCTTCGTAGATACCCCAGAGCCTACGGCCTATATCTTCTCGTGATTTTGCTGCTTCGCGATTTCACTGCTTCACAATTTCGCTGCTTAGTGATTTTACCACTTCGCGATTTTGCTGCTTCACGATTTCGTCGCTTCATGATTTCGTTGCTTCTCGATTTCATTGCTTTGTGATTTCACCACTTCGCGATTTCGCTGCTTCGCGATTTCGTTGTTCTTTCCATCGCTATTCTTTGTTATCGTTGATCTTGCCATCAATGACAAGCTTACTCCCAACTGTAAACCTTTGAACAATCTCCCCCTTTGTCATTGATGGAAAGAAAGGCACCCCTTTTCTTTTCTCCCCCTTTGACATCAATGTCAAAGAAAACACACCCCCCCTGAGTTGTTGCATTAATTTTAGGAGGTATCAGATATGCAACCAATACAGGACTCCCCCTAACAGGATGGACTCTCTTAGATGTGAGACAAGATGACACCTAGCTTCTGTCTGAGATATTCAAATGGTGTCCTGGCTAGGGGTTTAGTAAAGATGTCTGCAATTTGTTTTGTAGTGGGAATGTAATGGACCTGAACAATCTGATTGGTGACCTACTCTATTAGAAAATTATATTTTGTGGTAATATGCTTGGTCTTGGAGTGGATGACAGGATTTGTATACACACTGATGGCACTAGTGTTATCACAATGAATTGGGATTGGTGCAGTGTATTTTACCTCCAATTCTGCAAGTGTATGAATCATCCATAATACCTGAGTGCAACAGGTAGCAACAACAATGTATTCTTCCTCTGTGGTTGATAAAGAAATGAAACCTTTCTTTTTACTAAGCCAGGTTACTAGGGAGTCACCCAGGAAGAATGCTCCTCCACTGGTGCTTTTTCTCTCATCAACACAGTTTGCCCAATCTGCATCTGAATAAGCAATTAGCTGAAGATTTTGATTTCTAGGATACCACAGACCATAAGTCATTGTTTCTTTCAAATACCTGAATATCCTTTTGACATCTTGCAAATGACTCTGTTTAGGTGCATCCTGATATCTTCCTACCATTCCTACAACATGCATTATGTTTGGGCAAGATGTTGTGATGTACAATAGGCTTCCTATCATTGATCGATATGAGCTTTGATCAACATCAGGTGAATCATCATCCTTGCTTAATTTACATCTAGTTACCATAGGTGTACCCACTTGTTTAGAATCTTCCATTTGAAACCTTTTCAGCATTTCTCTTATATATTTTTCTTGAGAAATGAACATCCCTTCAGGCCTCTGAGGAATTCGCAGACCAAGAAAAAATGGCATTTCTCCTATCATAGACATTTCAAATTCAGACTCCGTGGCATAATCAAACCATTGTACCAATGAATCCTTATTACATCCAAAGATGATGTCATCTACATAGACCAGTACGATGAGAAAATTATTATTCTCTGTTTTAATATACAGATTGTTGTCAGTTGTTCCTCTCTTGAACCCTTTGTCTGTGAGATACGTATCCAGTCTGTGATACCAGGCTCGAGGGGCTTGTTTTAAACCATATAAAGCTTTCTTCATCTTGCATACTATGTCAGGGTTATCAGACACTTTGAAACCCTCTGGTGGTTCCATATAGACTTCTTCACTTAAATCTCCATTTAGAAAGGCTGACTTGACATCCATTTGGTAGACTTTAAACCTTTTATGACAAGCATAGGCAAGAAACATTCTGATAGCTTCTAATATTGCTATGGGCACAAATGTTTCACCAAAATCAAGTCCTTCTATCTGAGCATAGCCTTTATAGACTAACCTTGCTTTGTTCCTGATAACTTGTCCTTGCTCATTCAACTTATTCTTACAGATCCATTTGGAGCCAATGATGTTTTTACCTTCAGGTCTTTGAACCATCTCCCACGTATTGTTTTTCTCAATCTAATCAAGTTCATCATTCATTGCTTTAACCCAATGATCATCTTTGTTGGCTTCATTGAAATTCTTGGGTTCCATCATGGATATGAAAGCTATATAAGATTGTTCGGTGATTTTAATTATCTTTCTCCTGGTTTGTACACCTTTGTCTTTTTCTCCAATTATCTGACTTGCAGGATGATTCTTTTGAATGATTCTAGAGGAGGAATTTGTAGTTGACTGTTGATTTGAGCTTGTCTGAGTGTCTGAGTCTTCATCTAATTCAGAGTATTCATTTTCTAATTCTTGGACCTGTTCACGTTCAGCTTTAGCTGTGTCTTCTGTAGAAGACTCATTACTGTATACCTCTCTTGCTGGGATTCCTTCATCAATTTTTACATCAATATAGTCCACCATTTTATGAAACCTCTTATTATAGCATTTATATACTTTATTGTTTGTAGCATACCCTAAGAAGATACCTTCATCAGCCCCGTCATCATATTTTGCGAGGTTCTCATCATTATTCTTTATGTAGCATTTAGTCCCAAAGAATCTGAAGTATTTGATTGAGGCAGGTCTTCCAAACCATAATTCATAAGGTGTATTGTCACTTTGTGGTCTGAGGTGGGCTTTGTTAAGCACATGGACTGTTGTTTGTATTGCTTCTACCCAGTAGGTTTGACCAATGTTCTTCTCATTCATCATTGACCTGGCCATTTACTGCACTATTCTGTTTTGCCTCTCAACAACTCCATTTTGTTGTGGAGTTCTTGGGACTGTGTATTCTCTCTTGATCCCATGTTCATTGCATAATTCCTTGAAGTCTCTTGACATAAACTCTCCTCCCCGATTTGATATTACTTTCTTTAACCTCTTTCCTGTTTGTGTCTCTGTTAAAGCCTTAAATATTTTAAACTTCTCAAATGCTTCATCTTTTTCTTTGATAAAGGAAACCCAAGTAAGTCTGGATTAATCATCAATAATCAACATGAAGTAGTCTTCTTTCCCTGTGTCTTCTTGTCTTGATGGTGCACATAAATCCATATAAACTAGTTGGAGTGGTTTCTTTGTTGAAGTAAAGCTATTGGACTTAAATTGTGTCATGTTCCGCTTCCCTACTTGACAGGGTTGACACATTGAATCTTGGGGCTTTGATATTCTCAAAAGATCTTTTACTGCCTCGAGGTTTTTGAGTTTGATTAAGTGGTCAAATTTTAGATGTCCAAGTCTCCTATTCCATAACCATCTTTCATCATGTTTTCTTAGATGACATTCTTCTCTATTTTCTTTCAGCACATATACATTATTTTCTGTCCTTATGTCGTTGGCCACCACTTGTCCTGAGTTTACAGACTTTATCTTGCAATCCTTGGACGTTAACAACACTTCACATCCTCTGTCACACATTTGACTTACACTAAGCAGATTATGTTTCATCCTGCCCACAAGTAGAACATCTTGGGATTTTCCTTTTCCATTACTTAAGCTCACCATCCCTTTGCCCTTTATTTCCCCTAAAGCATCATTTCCAAAGGTTATATTTCCTAATTTTCTTTCACTTAGAGATAAAAACTTGTCTTTCTCTCCTGTCATGTGTTTGGAGAATCCATTGTCTATATACCAAGGGTTCATTTTTCTTTGAGCGGACAACACTAATCCACACTTGTCACTTTCCTTCTTCTTCCAAAACTTGACATTTTCAGTAGGAGATTTTGAATCTAGTTCATATTCCCTTAAACGACAGTCAATAGATTTGTGTCCAAAGTTATGACAGATGTAGCATTCAATCTCATTTTTCAACAGGTCAAACTTATTGGTGAAGTGTTGTCTACTCATTGACTGTTGATTATTTCTTGACCTCTTTAATTGCATGTCCCTGGACATAATTTGGTAATTGGAAATCAGTGAAGGTTTAGTACTTGGCTGCATCATTCTTTGTTGTGGCAAGTATTTATTCCTTTGAAATCTTAATTGTTCATGTCTAAATCTTAAGGAACAATTTATAGCTTTGTGACCAAAGTTAGCACAGTAGAAACAATAGCCATAGAAGAATTCTTTGTACCTCGAAAATGGTAGTCTTCTTTGAGAAAATCGATTTCTTCCAAACCGATGACCTCATTCAATAGTGTGCACATTACTTCATTGTTCTACATATTCAAATCTGGCATCTTTTACCTTACTCGACCTGGGCGGATGATTGTCTTCCTTTGTTTCTGCAGGATTGGTATTGTCATTGGTTGCACTTTTGACAAAATTGATGGGTTCTTCATTTCCTGGCTTACCACTGCTTGATCCCTCTTCATACCCCAAGCCAGTTTTCAGCTTTGGATTCCTTTGCTGATTCAGAATGGTGGCCAATCCTTTTGAGGCTTTGATACTTGACAGATTATGATTATACAAGGCTTGAAACTTCTCCATTTCTTTCCTCATTTTCCCTACTTCTTGTTCTAATGCTTCACATCCTTCCTTCTTTTCTGATAGCTGTTGTTTCATAATCTCTTCGATTTTATTTGCATCTTCCAATTCTACTTTTAGTAGGACAAGGTCTTCATCAGGTTCTTTATTGTCTTTCTTGAACTGTATCAACAATTGTCTTTGCTTTTTGTTCTTGATTCTTAGTCTATCAATCTCTTCGAGTGCACTAATCATCTCTCCTTCCATGTCAACCACAACTTATTCTTCATCACTCCCTATGATTTTATTATCATAATCCTATTTGACAATAAGTATGAATTCATTTAGTTTATCTTCAATAGAGGAGTCATTTTCTTCATCATCTGAAGGATCATGATCATTGTTTACACACATACTTTTCTTCTTAAAGTTTTTCTCTTTAAAGAAAATTCTATGTTTGTACTTCTCCTCATCATCACATGTCTGATCCTTTCCTTTGTGGGGACATTTATTTGCAAAATGACCTATCCTACCACAGTTGAAACATTTGAAAGCATGTTTACCTTTGTATTTGCATGATCCCTTCTTCAGTCTCTTCACAATTTTTTCTTCAATTTCATCGGGCTCAGAATCCTCATTGTTGTCTTATTTAAATGATGCTTCTTTGGAGGTAGGTTTATCTTTAACTATTCTCATTTCATATGCAGTCAATGTTCCTAGCAATTGATCAAACCCCAAGGTTTTTAGATCATTAAGTTCTTCTATAGCAGAGACCTTTGGGTTGAACCTATCTGGGAGAGATCTCAAGATTTTCTGAACTAAAGAAGGTTCATCAATTGTTTCACCAAGTGCCTTCATTGCATTTACCATTTCTTCTACTCTTAGAAAGTATTTTCCAACAAATTCATCTTCCTTCATCTTCAACTGTTCAAACTGTATTCTATAGGTTTGAAGCTTTGCATCCTTTACTTTTTCATTACCCTCATAGTTGCTAATCAGTTTGTCCCACATTTTTTTGGCAGTTCCTAGGTGCATAACTTTTATGAATACTGCTTCTGTAAGTCCACTCAAGATAGCATTCATAGCCTTAGCGTTGAAGCTAAATTCTAGTTTTTCATCCTTATTACCTGACACAACTGGCTTTACATAACCAGTATCTACCACATCCCAGACATCTACACCTAACGACATTAGGTAGGTTCTCATTTTAACTTTCCAGAAGGAAAAGTTTGTTCCATTGAATAGAGGGGACTTATTGGTTGAATTTCCTTCATGGCTTGACATGTTTAAGCTCTAGCATCTACCCTTAGATAAAAGGGGCTGGATCTGATACCAATTGTTGGACAAATGAGAGGGGGGGTGAATCAGTTGTTACCATGCTTAAACAATTATGCTTCTTTTTAAAATATTTACAAGGCACTCAATGATGATCAAAATAATGCATGGAAATGAACAATATCACATTCAACATCAATCACATATATGAGAAACACAGAGACATATATTTCCCAAGGAAACCCATATAGGGTAAAAACCTCTTCTTCTTTATATGATAATTATTATTTACATTCTTTACATTATCATACATATGAGCACCAACTCAATGTGAGGCTACAACCTCTATTTTGCAAGCTGCAACTTGCTAAGAGCACCAACTCTCTGTTTTTCTCTAGCACCCACTAGAAGGAAGCACCAACTCCCTTATTTCTCTAGCACCAACTAGAAGGAAGCACCAACTCCCTGTGTTCAAGCACCCACTTGAACCTCTGAGGACACCAATCCTCGCTATCACCTCCCAACCACCCTGTTTTATCAATCTTTTCTACTGAAACTTATTACAGTGATATAATGTTCAACAATGGCTTACAAGACTCATCATTGTTCTGCTTCATTTCGTTGCTCTGTCCACCTCACTGCCTTCCTGCACACATCCTCTTTTATTCAATTCATCTATTGCACTCTCCTCCTTCTTCACGCATGAATTACCTTCAACAACAACAACAACCACAACAACCCCAAAAGTAACGACAACCCCATCTCCTCTCTCTACTGTGTATTTATAGCTTTTGTGCACCTTGTGCATGCAATGCGTTGATATCCTCCACAACTCGAGTGCTATGTCTGATCATCATTGTGACTCTTCAGCTTCTCTGGCCATTTTTCCACTCATTCAACATCAGTGTATGTTCTGCTGAGATTCCTCACCCTCTCTGGTAGTTGAGACTCTTTGTCTTCTCTTTGACAAATGAGCTCACCTTCTTTGTTCCAGTTACAGGCTTCAATGCTCATCCGACTGTCAATCGCCTCCATGAGAATCTTCATCCCTCTTCAATATTCCCAGAGACTCTTCATCTCCTCTGTCAATCACCCCGAAGTGTCTTTGAGTCCTCTGGCAGAAACCATCAATGGTTTCTAGCAGTTACACTGTGACGTGCAACAGTAGTCCTCCAATCTCCTTCAGTTTCATTTGCATTGTTGGATTATAGTGATATTTCACCTTTTTGATATTTTGGCATTTGTACTAGATGTGATCCCCAAAACTTTGAGGCAAAGCCTATCTACACTAGGTCCTTCCTCCACGTGACCATTGGTGGTGACCATTGTCTACACTAAAAGGTGTTGCGAACTCATGATCTTCATCGATCCTCATCGATGGTCCACGATCTCGATGAATCAACGGTCCAGATATTTTTGCGATCTCGCATCTCGTTGTTCCTTAAATGGAGGCTCTCATCACTCCAAGTCGTGATAGGTGAAACTTCGAGATGGAGCTCAAATCGACGATCCACGTTCTAGGTGATCTAACAGTCCTGATATTTTCGTGATATCACATCTCATGGTTTCTTAGATGTGGGTTCTTATCACTCCAAGTCACGATAGGCGAGGCTCTAAAATGGATTCGGATCAATGGTCCAGATCACACCTTGATATGACGGCTGCGGTTAACTCACGATTTCGCATATTGTTGTTCCTAAGATGGAGGTTCTCATCACTCAAAGTTGCGATAGGAGAAGCTCCAAGATGGAGCTCAGATCAATGGTCCTCATTCTTAGTGATCTAACGGTCCTGATATTTTTGTGATCTTGCATCTCGTTGATCCTTAGATGGAGATTCTCGTCACTCCAAGTCGCGATAGGCGAGACTCTGAGAAGGAGCTTTGTGGTCCTCTGATCTTTCGCCATGCGTCCTCTTGATCAACGGTCCACGACTGACCCCTGATGGACGGTCAAGATTCCTTCACAACTTTGGAGAGTTGGATGACTCTTGGGCTTATCCGCCTTGCTACTTCACCATATCTAACGACTATTGAGCCTTCATAGATACCCCAGATCCTACGGCCCAGATCTTCTCACGATTTCGCTGCCTCGCGATTTCGTTGCTTCGCGATTCGCCACTTCGTGATTTCGTCGTTTCGTGATTTCGCTGCCTCACTATTTCTCCACTTCACGATTTCTCCACTTTGCGATTTCACCACTTCGCGATTTCGCTGCTTCACGATTTCACTGCTTCGCGATTTCGCTACTTCGCGATTTTGTTGTTCTTTCCATCGCTATTCTTTGCTATCACTAATCTTTCCATCAATGACAATCTTACTCCCAACTGTAAACCTTCCAACACGTGTATTATTTCCTACTTAATGTTCATAAGTCTGGAAATATATTCATGTACATCACCTCCTTCAATTAATTTCTGTTGGAGCAACTTTAATTGAAGATCAACTTTATTTGATTCAGGTTGAGTATCAAATAAATCCTTAAAAATTTTCAAGGCAGACCATGCATCAATAGTATTTTCAATGTGGACATACTTCTCATCATTAACTGAATATTTGATGAGTGCTAATTCTTTGGCATTTTTAATTTCCCATTTTGTTAGTGTGGATGCATTTGTACATTTATTTGGCTTATTATCTTATAAATTTCATTATAAATTAGTGTACTTTCAATGAGACATTTCCATGTCTTGTATGATTTTGTGACTTCAACATTGTAGTGTTGAATCTTTGCACGAAAAAGAATCAAGAAGAAAAATATTAAGATGAGAAACACACCACATGCATCACGCAAAAAACAATCTATTGGGGCTTGGCCTTGACCCTCGTATTGTCGTTGAAGCAGGAGAAAAATGATTGAGTTTGGACTTGGCTCTAGTCAAATTTCAGGTACCTTTCAAAATTTTACTCCTTACAATGCTCTTGAAAATTTTGGTAAAACAAATTTCACCACCCCCTCAAAGTAAAAATACTTTGAGTTACAAAAATTTGTTACCCAAAAAAAAATCATTGCATAAAGATCAAACTAATACAAATTTTTCATACGTTTGATCATGAAACAAAAAAGATCAAACTAATAAAAAAATTTCATACTTTTAATCATGAAAACAATGCCATGCTACTGCATTCACAGGCTCGCCTGGGCTCTCTTTGCTTAGAAACACCAGTTACTTCCTTCGCCAAGGATATGTACCTATTTTTCGTGCTATAGTTATATGAGCTTAGATCAGATGGAAACTATATTTGATCTTTCTTGGCATATTTGTTCACTGTCTCCAAGAATGTGGCCACTTCTTTAGAAGAAGCATAATACATCTCACCATGGGATGTAGCATGTGCAATTGTTTGTTTATGCAGATTTTTGTAGGACTTGGGCATTTCTCAAACAGAAGCTATATCATTATTCATCGACAGCCAGTCAACCATTAAGCTTGCCAATAATTCATTTTTTCATTCAAAGATAAAACATGTGGACACCAAGTATCATCGTATCATATCACTCATTGCAAAGGATGTCATCAAGCGAATTTATCGTCCTTCAGAAGATCAAATCTTCGACATTTTCACGAAACCTATTGGCAGAATAAAATTTACTAAGTTCATAGATGAAATTGGTATCTGTTGTAATGTATCTTTGGATAATAGGGGGGAATGTTAGGTGATCCAAAATACAAATATCATAATTTAAAAAGTTGGGATAAAATAATTATTAATTTAGAATAATAAATTAATAATCTAGAATATTTGATTAATAAATGGAGACATTTAGAAATAGAATATTGTTGTGAAAGATATGACTCTAGAAAGGTGTCATCTCTTAGGCTCTGAATTAGGAGTATAGTTAGAATATTCATAAAATAACATTTATTGTAAATGGACACTTGTTTATTTAATAAGTGATCCATAACTATATTTTGTTAGGACATTTAGCTTATATATAGCTCATTGCAAGAGTGTTGGAATGTTTGGGTGTAAACTCTTGCAAATTCTCATATCTAATTTATTTTCCTATTTAATAAAATTGTGTGTCTCAGGACACTTCTGCTATTATTGAATTTTTCTTCTCTCTGTATTAAAAAAATATTATGAAACCTATATACTTGATGTAATGCCCTCTTGGCAATCGAAATCATCAATTCTAACAATCACAATTGAGTCTTTTGCATTTTTGAATTAGCAGATACACCCTTGCATGTTGAATGGAAACCTTGTTTTGTTCCTGCAACTTCGGCCTCGATTTCCAATATCTCAATAATAGGTGTCAAACAATCCTTCCCTTTTTGCAACAATCGTCGAAGTCCATTTTATATTTGTTAGAACAAGTGCTTTTGATAAACAACTTCCAACTAAACAATCACAATTGCTGCAAGCTGGCTCATGGGAACAAATGCATGACCATTTTGCAACAATATTCTAAGACCATCAACAAGCTCAGGACCTTCCTTGAATACATAGAAGCATAACATTTACTAAGACTAGAGACTGCAAAATCAATCAATTTTGTGGAATTTTATCTACATACTTTTTAATGTGAACAATTGTTACAATAAACATCAAAAGGTAATTCGTTCTCAAATTCAAGCCACCCCACAGTAGTTATCCAACATTATATATTGTCAAGTTCTTGGAAAAGGAGTTTCTTTGTATAATTTTGTTGTCCAACTGCACTAGAAGTATATAAACAAGTTTGCATTCAACTATTATTTAAACAAGTATGCATTCAACTATTATTTTCAATCATCCACTATGTAAACATGGCATGTTTGAAGAAGTCTCGATATCTAATGTAGTCAACAGTATTCATATTCCAGAGGCAGACTTCATGATCTAAGCTCCCACTCGCGAGTATTTATGGATAGCTTGGATGAAATCGAACCACCCACGGAGTTCATCAATGCCCACTCAACACCTTTAAACATGACCCAGTCCAACAATAGATTATTTTCACTGTGTGATTTCCATGTGTAGATGTAAGTGATTTGGCCATCAAAATTGAAGGCAGCTGCAATGGTTGACCTGGGAGGCGGAACTAGAGCGAAATACTTTGCAGAAAAATATCTCAGAGATTCTACTTCCACCCATGCAATAATTCCATTCTTAGCATATGTTACTTCAAACCTTCGTCTAGAACAATCGACACTTGTTGGCACACTTGGCATTCAACATTTAGTTTCTCATCATGACACCTTGTGAAAATTCAAGCATTGAACATTATGGGTTTCTCTATATTCACACAGTAAGATATATCCCACATTTATAAGATGACGAAATCTTTCATTCCCTATATACATCGATGGTTACATACATTATCGACGCGTTAAGCGTATGTTTTGTCCCTTGCAGGCTCCTCTCTTTGATGTCTTTTGGGTTGGGCTTATATGATGTGTGTTGGCTTATGAGTTGTTTCCTTCATGGATATTTGGTTGAATTCAATGTCATATGTGGATGATTTGGGGATTAGGCTTCAAGCAAAACAAAACTTTAACTTTAACCTTGTATGATTTGTGGATTAGGCTTCAAGAAAAACAAAACTTTAACCTTGTAAGACCATGAGATAACAAAACTTTAAGCAAAACTAAGAAAAATAAAATGTTTCAAGCAATATAAAATTTTAACCTTGTAAGACTTCGAGATCACAAAACAACTTAAAAAACCAATTTTTTCTTTTGCCTCTAAATTACCAAATTTCATACTTTTTACCATTGCAAAACTTTAACCTTGTATGATTTGGGGATTAGACTTCAAGAAAAACAAAACTTTAACCTTGTAAGACCATGAGATCACAAAAATTTAAGCAAAACAAAAGGTTTCAAGCAAAAAAAAACTTTAACCTTGTAAGACCCTGAGATCACAAAACAACTTAAAAAAACAATTTTTTCTTTTGCCTCCAAATTACCAAATTTCATACTTTTTACCATTACAAAACTTTAACCTTGTAAGACCATGATATCACAAAAACTTTATGCAAAACAAAAGGTTTCAAGCAAAATAAAACTTTAACCTTGTAAGACCCCGAGATCACAAAACAACTTAAAAAACCAATTTTTTCTTTTGCCTCCAAATTACCAAATTTCATACTTTTTACCATTGAGAAAACAATTTTTTATAAAACAAAACTTCAACCTTGTAATAGCAACAAAACTTTAACCTTGTAAGAGTCCGAGAGCACAAAACAACTTAAAAACCCATTTTTCTCTTTTGCCCCCAAATTGCCAAATTTCATACTTTTTACCATTGAGAAACATGGCATAAACATAGAATTTTTTTATAAAACAAAACTTTAACCCTATAAGAGAAACAAAACTTTAACCTTGTAAGAGCCTGAGAGCACAAAACAAATTAAAAAACCAATATTTTTCTTTTGCCCCCAAATTGCCAAATTTCATACTTTTTACCATTGAGAAACATGACATAAACATAGCTTCGACGTATGTAAAATGAGTGCTACAAAATTCTCTAGCTCTCTGACGCTATGAAACAACCAAAACCTCCGACACTGTGGAATCATCAACTTCACAAGCTCTACAAAATCAATGATTAGCACAAATTATATAGTGATAACATCGAATCCAATGGGGATGTTGTCCTCCCTACGAGGCACCAAAGAACACCGTAGACTAGTAGCCTTATCTATTGGGCTGCTCCCACTTCCAAAAATTGCAACCTTCTTTGACCCGTGACCTGTGTTTTTCTCGACCTTCAACACAAAACTACAAACTGGAAACTATATTGTACACTGCTACTCAAAACTAAAAATGAAATTCATACCAAACTAAAAAATGAATGTTGAAACTAAAGAGAATGAAAATAATACTGAAAACTGTTGAAAACTGAATGAAAATGGAAACTAAAAAAATGCTTGACCAACAAGATTACTGATGTACATGATCCTCCTATAACATACAAAAATCAATGTTGGTTTCAAGAAATATGGAACTTCCAATATAGCCAATCAAACAGTTGATCCAAAACTTGAACACCTTTATTGTTCTTGAACAACACCACAAGTGGACAATGTAATAGAAATGGAAATTGATTGTAGACTTAGTCATCACAATGGAAACATAAATAAAAATTTAAGCTGAAAAAACTTTCCATGTATGCAACTATAGGATCACAAACGACATGATCTGTTTGATTATCCTCAATGTATTCTTCAATTAGATTTTCAAAATGTTATTGTTGATGTATATTCTCTATTTGAACATTTTGCTTCCACTATGAATTCTCAAGCTCATGATCAACTTCAAAAAACTCGTCCTTAACAACTAAGGGAAACTGGAAAAAATATTTAAAAGAGAATCTTTGATAATGAAAATCTTGGCACTAGATTTGAACTTCTAATACCTCAATATCTTTCATAAGTTTGTCAACAAATGTTTCTAAAAAATGACTCTTTTCCTTGAAACATTTTCATGAACGTAAATATTGGGGTAGAAAATTTGAGAAAGCATCATCCACTTGATCATCATGAAACATATCAAAATATTATCTAAAACGTTTAATAGAAAGAGGATCTACCACACACCCTGTCATCTTGAAGCAAGCAAATCGGTAATTTAAGATCTGAATTCCTTAGAAAGTGGATTTGTCATGAAAATTTGGAGCACTGGATTCACTTAAATTGGGGTCGCGAGGTGAATGGTACAACCTTCATGTGATTGGCTTCTATTCACCATCAGAAGTCAAATCTAAACTCTGTTGTTTATCCCAGGGAAGATTTCACCTTCAGTCCTCAGAATCAACACCAAAATACCAACTTGAGGCTGGAAGCTATCCCTTCCAACTAGAGAGGGATCTCTCTCTTCAAATCAATCACTGAAAGGATTGATTTTGAATTTCGTCCAAAGGCTATATATCTAAGGAAAAGATGAATTTATAGAGTTGGTGGAAAGGTGAGTAAAAATTTCATTGGGCAATGGAGTCGCTGAAAGGTCAGAAATCATGTTAAGAACCAAATATCAATATAGCATAGAAAAACCTCAGAATAAGTACTCAACGCCTTGAAAAAGAGAGAATTTTAGGTAATAAGGCTCTTCGAGGGGGAAACCTCCTTATACTCCAAATAAATGTCCAAATACAATATGATTACAAATGAAAATGTCTCTTTGGTATATATAGGAGACTAGGAGGTAGAATTACAAGTAATGGACTGAAGACACCATAAATAACTTAACATTACTAATGTAATATGCCCCAATTAAGGGGTAATGAGCCACTATTTAGGGTTTAACATGCCCCTCCCCTTGAGACAAGTGTTGTCCGCAACACTTGAGTAACTATGGATGCTTCTGTATAAAAGACTCATCTTCCCAAGTGGAATATATAACAACCCACCTTGTTTCTACAACAATGCTGATACTGGGTGCATTTTTTTTTTTCGTTTTAAAAGTGTGTGCGCGCGTGGGAGGAGAAACAGACACACTCGACTCTAGGTCGCCACTCGACAACCAGCAAGACGCAACCACGAAGATTACCCCAAGAAGACAAGGGCACACACCAAGTAGATGCGACAATAACGATCCCTGGGTTATGCACGGTACGATCCCGAGGAAGAAGCCATAGTAGTGGGTTGTACTAAATCTACATAGGAAAGCAGGGAAATTTTATCTTGGTTCTCTGCTCCAGAGAGAGAGAGGGTCAGAGAAGCTCCCGACCGACTGCTCAAGAAGATACTCGTAGTCCCCATCAGGGGTGTCGCAAGAGTGGGAACCCTGCCTTTAAAGGGCCCGAGACTCTAATACAGCACTGGGTTCTTTATACGAAATAATCACACGTGCCGACATGCACCTTAAGGCTATAAGGAGACATCTACATCCCGCCCGAATACGCAACCAAGCAGTACAATGATTACGAACGAGTACCCTGCCACTTAAGAACATCACGA
>JZKD02S1811364.1:1026983-1037609 GCA_000966675.3 Picea glauca
CGGAGTCCAAGGGGGGGAATCTACCGATGCCTCTGCATCCTCAAGGTCAAAAACCCTGCACACTCAATCAAACTGAGTCAATAGCACCTGTCTACATCAAATAGGGACACATCATTTCATCTGTCAATCACATCATAATCGAATATCATAGGTCTAGCGTAAAAAGGGTCCAGATCACTTGCGAGCAAGTGTCCTCAAATAATAAGTGTTCTCAGTGAGCCAGAGCGGGATGTTACAGAATATTTAGTCGATAGTTTCCTCCATTCAATGAGATACTCTGAAATGGATTTATTCCTCAACTGGGGAATTTGTGTGTCAGTGATGGCTTCAGGCTCCAATATGATTGTTTTACCTGGAACTGCTAATTGAGACTATTCAAATACCCTATCTTCCACAAGATGTATCTACAAATGTAGGATGACCCAGAAGATGAATTTTTTATCATAGATAACTTAATAATTTCTTTGAATATTCTCCATATTTCAGGGTCTGAAATGTTACAAAA
Source organism: Picea glauca (assembly GCA_000966675.3). Lineage (NCBI taxonomy): Eukaryota > Viridiplantae > Streptophyta > Pinopsida > Pinales > Pinaceae > Picea > Picea glauca. Next base: position 1,027,489 of record JZKD02S1811364.1, read on the forward strand.
ACAAAAAGTATAGCGAAAATTTTGCGATGACTCAACTCAGTATGATTTGAGAACCCTATCTTACACAGCCTATATCTCCTGAATTATAAGGCCTTAGGAAATTAAATTTTAACCCAACGTACCTTGATCTGTCTACTAAATATCCTCCAAAGGGTTCCTTCTGAAACATCATAGAAAACAATTTATAGCGAAAATTACAATGTGTCTCATATCTAGCAGTGAAACCCCAATAACTTGAGCTTTGATACCATATGTTAAGAACCAAATATCAATATTGCATAGAAAAACCTCAGAATAAGTACTCAACGCCTTGAAAAATAGATAATTTTAGGTAATCAGACTCTTTGAGGGGGAAACCACCTTATACCCCACATAATTGCCCAAATACAAGATGATTCCAAATGAAAATGTCTCCTTGGTATATATAGGAGACTAGGTGGTACAATTACAACTAATGGACTCAAGATGACATAAATAAAATAACATTACTAATGTAATATGCCCCAATTAAGGGGTAATGAGCCACTGTTTAGGGATTATCAAATCAATGACAATTTACTGGACACTGGGTGAATTGAAAGGTGAGTGATCAAAGGAAATGTAGAAAGCACTTCTTTAGGTAAATTAAATATCATTGTAGGGTGAATATTACAGATAAAATGAATAACCCCTTAGTTCATCTATCAAGGATAAATCCCAAGGTGATTACAATAGAAAGATAACTGAAAAATACATGCAACAGAGCATCATATACATATAAATTTTGATACATATATTTCACATTAACACAAAGAAGAAGATATATCACATAGATGGATTAAGACAAAATTACAAATATTGTAGCATCACATGCATAAAGAAACACAATCACATGTATCTCTGAAGTAAAATTTTAGGGACTTTTGATCCAACAAATTTCATTAATATCAGGTAATGTTTACAAAATGTGGTCAATAGTCTTTTCCTTACACACTTGCCAACCCATTTTACACTATCTTTATGATAATATATAGAAAAATATCATATCAAAGCTTAAGGAGGTTGGTTGATATCCTTCCTTATCTCAAGACAGGAAGAGGTTACAATAACTTAGGAAAGAATATTTGGAAAAATATGTCCATATCCTACTTTCTAGGATTTGATCTTTGACTCACTTAAAATGGGCTAACTGGAGATAAAATCATGGGATTTGGTAGAAAAATATTCAAGATTCACTATCCAAATAAATTTGGGGTCAACCTTGCTGAGTTGGAGGTCCACCAAGTTGAATTTCAAAAATTATAGAACTTTGTCACCATATCTGGCTTGGAGAAATTATGGAAAATAGGCCTCAAAGATCATTTAATATCCTCCAAATCATGACACCTGTGTAAAAATGGAGAGAGGTTTTTGTTACCAGGTCTGTCCTTGACAAAAATTTCTTTCATTTTTGAAAATTTATTCTCTAGCATCTTGGAATATGCGCCCAAAGATGATAACTAAGAAAGGAAATCATTAAATGCTTAAATATATAAAAATTGGTTGTAAAGATTCATTCAAATCTATCAAACTATGACACATGTTGCAAATAGGAGAGAGCCTATTGTTATTGGGTATGTTCTTGACAAACATTTCTTTTAGTTTTCTAAGATTTGTCTAAATATTCTTGGAAATTGATCTTGAAGTTGAGTTCTAAAACAATAAGAAACACATCATGCTCTGTCACAGTTGCATAATGAGGCTGCTATGCAACAATAACCTACAACAAAAATGTAGAAAACTTGCGCAACAAAGGATATGTTTCACACTTTTTCAACCTTTTCTGATATTTTCTGATGGCTGATGATGGATGATGGTGAATTTGGCCTTCTGGTGATGATAAAGTGTTCTATAACCTATTCACCCTCTTCAAAACATAGTTTACCACTTAAAGCTTTAAAACCGTAATGTGCTAAATTGCAATAAATTAGTCCATACTTCCTTAGCCCGATGAAGTGATTAGTTGACTGCATTTATAGGTTGTATCTCATATTCATGTCATTAGTTAGACCTTGGATTTCCAATTGACAATAAAATCTTTTTTTGTTGCTAAGAAACTAGACAGTCACAGTTGTGCAACAAGGTTGTTGTGCAACTACAAATTTTGCATTTACAGTTCTTATCTGAAAAAAAAAAAACACTCCAGCATATGTATGAGTAGAAATATGATATAATCACCTGTAATATTCCATCCTTTGATAAAAAAACACTATACACATGCATGCAATATTCAAATCTCTAAGGCATTTTAAAAAACTAGGGTTTTGAGGCATGCAACTTTCCAAATTAAGTGAAAATAGAAAAAATGAGTCGATCAAGATCCAGTGGTTCAATTCTCTGTTGCTTCAACCAAAAATTCAAGTTTTCCCAAATGAAAAATTTTCATGTGAAAATTTGCATATGCTAACATTGGCTCCAATTGGGATGGCATCGTCCCTATGAGGTGCCAAAGAACCCATAGACCCTGTTCCTAATCCATTGGTTTGGTTCCAAAAAATAGATGCAACCTTTGGATTCCCTTCCCTCCTGCAACCAACTCGTTATGAAAACTGTAACCAAGTTGTGCTATAAACTAAAAACATTGCTGGTAAAACAATCACACTAAAGCTAAAAAAAACTATTGTTGTAATCTGAAATCACACATGTTGAAAGAAATGCTTACCCAACAAGCTTATTGATCACACCATTTCATACGCTAACCTGCTAAAGATATCCTATTGGATAAAATGATACAAAAATGTCAGTGTAACCATGAAATCAAATGACTTAATGAATGGGGTTTACTTTCATGTTTTTCAAGCCGAAAGAAAAAATTTAAAATTGGCAACTTAAGATCCAATTGAAATTGACACCCAAACTCAATGAATGTTGCAAAATATAACTTTATTGAGGACTATAACATACTAACCACAGGATCTTGGAAAACAAAAAAAATCACCTATTGTTGACCTAAAGAAAGAAAAAGATATCCTTCCCTTGAAACTAGTTGTTCTATCTGATGAAATTGATTATCCTCACACAAAATGGAAACAAACTAATCTTTTAGATCATTTAGATCAGGGACAAATTTGTACGTTCCTGTAAATCTTCAATTGAGGCAGCCACATCATCAATAAAAAAATTTCCACAACTAACAGTTCATGGATATCAACAAGAGTTTCATCTTGATTCGTTAGACTCTCAAAATTTAACTCCTGAAGAGGTGTAACATCTTGAACAATTTTTTCAGTTTCTAAGGGATCTAAGGCAACATGTGCTTGAAATTTATCATTAATTTCCTATAAACCTACATATTCCTCTTCATTATCCATAGGGGAAGGTACATTATTTTCAACATTAAGAACAAAATCAACTTCATTTTCAGCCAAAGGAAACGTTACGGTCTGCTGGAAAATTTCTTGAACATGACAACTGGCCTCTAATTTTTTCTCATGATAATGGAAATGGTTTTCATGCAAGGCCTCTATAATCTCATCATCCATAAAATCCTCATGACCATACATGTTTTCCATATTTCCAATGAAGTTCTCAAAGTGATCACAATAGTTTTTTACCAATAATAAGGATGGGTAATGTTCTTTGAAATGCTCATAAACTAATGTGTGAAAATATTTAAGAGAAAATAAGATACCAGATGGAAACTTCTCATACCAAGATCATGATTTTCTTCTAAAGTTTTCATAAACATATTAGTTAAACATTCCTCGTGAAATTCAAGTTTTAACCTTTGTACATGCTTATGAAATTTAACCAAATTAAGAGCAACATCATCACCTTTTTGATCTTTGAATCTTGTGAGGTAGATTTCCAATATACACTAGGAATTCAATTTGCAAAAGATGAAATATATGAGCGATGCATAGGATCATAACTTACAAACATGAAACTCATATTGAGAAAGTGGAGTCACCAGTGAAAATTTAAACTTCTAGATTCTTCGAGGTTGGAGTCGCCAGGTGAAAAGTACAGAGCGTTCTTTTGTCTGGTCGTTGTTCACCATCAACAATCAGTTCTAGTCTTTTTAATTATTTTTCTGATGAATATTTCAACTTCACTCCTTGACAATGACACCAAAATGTTATCAATCCGTAATATTTATTTTCGCTAGTAAATCAATGTCACATAGGTAACCACAAACTAGCTTGAGGTTGGAAGCTATCCCTTCCAACCAGGGAGGGATCTCTCTCTTCAAATCAATCAATGAAAGGATAGATTTTAAATCTCCTCCAAAGGATACATCTCTATGGAAATAATTAATTTATAGGGTTGGTGGTAAGTTGAGTAAAAATTTCATTGGGCAATGGAGTCACTGAAAGGTCATAAATAAATGACAATTTACTGTACAGTCGGTGAATTTAAAGGTGAATAATCAGAGCCAAGGTAGAAATAAATTATTTAGGCCACTTAAATATCATTGTAGGGTGAATATTACAGAGAAAACAAGTAAACCCGTATGGCATCTATCAAGGATGAAACCCAAGGTGATTACAACAAAAATACAACTGAAAATACATGCAACAGAGGATCATATACAAATGAATTTCGATACATATACTTCACATCAACATAAAGAATAAGACATATCACATATATGGATTAAAAATAAAATTAAAATATTTTAGGATCACATGCATAGAGAAACACAATCACATGTATCTATGGAGTCAAATTTCAGGGACTTTTGATCCAACAAATTTCATTAATATCATGGAGCGTTTACAGAATGTACTCAATAGTCTTTTCCTTACACAATTCCCAACCTCTTTTACATTATCTTTATGATAATATATATAAAAATGACATATCAAATATTACGTAGGTCACAGTCCTTCCTTATTAAATATAAGAAGAGGTTTAATAACTTAGTAAAGAATATTTGGCAAAATATGTCCATTTCCTACTTTCTAGGATTTGATCTTTGAATTGATTAAAATGGGCTAACTGAAGATAAAATAATGGGATTTGGTAGAAAAATATTCAAGATTCACTATCCAAATTAATTTGGGGTCAACCTTGCTGAGTTGGAGGTCCACCAAGGAGAATTTAAAAAATTCTCTAACTTTGTCAGTGAATCTGGCTTGGAGAAATTATGGAAAATATGCCTCAAAGATCATCTAATATATTCCAAGTCATGATACCTGTGTAAAAGAATAGAGAGGTTTTTGCTATCATATTTGTTCATGAAAAAAACCTCTTTCGGTTTTCAAAATTTTTTGTTGATATTCTTGGAATATGCACTAAAAGATGATAACCAGAAAAGGAAATCATTAAATACTTAAATATGGAAAAATGGGTTTTAAATATTCATTAAAATCTCCCAAAATATGACACCAGTTGAAAATACGAGAGAGGTTTCTGTTATTGGGTCTATTTTTTAAAAAAACCTCTTTTATTTTTGAAAATTCCTCTCCATATTCTAGAAAAGTGATCTCGAAGTTAGCTTCTAGAACAGACAGAAACACAACATGCTCTGTCACCGTAACCTACAATAGAAACGCAACAAAGTTGCGCAACATAGGTTGGTTTTCACAATTTTTCTACCTTTTTTTATATTTTCTGATGGATGATGATGGTTGATGGTGAATATGGCCTTTTGATGATGATAAAGTGTTCTAGAACCTCTTCACCCTCTTCAAAACTTAACTTGTGTCTTTAAGCCTTAAAACCCTAACATGTCAAATTGCAATAAATGAGTCCATACTACCTTAGCCTGATGAAGTGATTAGTTTACTACATTTATAGGTTCTATATCATATTCATGTCATTGGTTATGCTTTGTATTTCCAACTGATAATACAACCTTTTTTGTTGCTCAAAAACTAGATTATCGCAGTTACACAGCAAGGTTGTTGTGCAACTGGAAAATTTTCATTTACAATACTTATCTAAAAAAAAAAACACCCTAGCATATGTATGGGTAGAAATATGATATCATCAACTGTAATATTCCATCCTTTGATAAAAAACACTGTGCACATCCATGCAGTCTTCAAATATCTAAGGATTTTTAAAAAACTAGGGTTTTGATGCATGAAACTTTCCAAAAAAAGGTCAAAATAGAAAAAATGAGTCAATAAAGCTCTAGTGGTTCAATTCTCTACTACTTCATCCAACAAATCAAGTTTTCCCAGATCACAAATTTTCATGTGAAAAATTACATGTGCTAACACACCATATCCAACATTGTTGGTTCTAGATTGTGTTATTGATAATAATGCTATTATTAACTTCAAGATTAGGAAAATGACCTTTGATTCATGACAATACAGAGTGATTACACCATTAGATCCTTCATAAGGAGGAACATATGTTGAACCTGCAAATTTGTTTTTTATTACAAAAGATATCAACCCGCTTTAGAAAAATACTGCATGAGAAGAAGACTACATTAACCCCACTCCAAATGGAATGTTGAGCTGGGGGAGAATTAGTTCATGTGCATTGAATTCTGACATAGTTCTGGAGAATTGGCAACAATGTTTGCATGATTTATCTACTATAATATGCGCAAGGATAACTCGTGCACTAATATGGGTTAGTAAAGAGGTAAAAGAACCTCCTACATGTTATGGTTAGAATGAATTAGAAGAATTTTTAATGAATTTTTAGTTAGAAGTAGTGGAAAATCAAAGAATACCAATATTATATATGGATTTGAAAGAAACACCTACACGATGGTGGGGTACTCATAAGGAGAATATCAATAACTGGTAACAATGTAATAGGTCATTGTGCATCATATTTGGTGCAGAGCAGGAGCACATATATTTGGAGAAGTATGATGGGATTAGATAACCCAAAGAACATGCAGGTAGATGCATAATTCAGTGGAGATTGGTACCACCATAAGAATGGACACATCACTTTATTCACACATTAGAAGGAATTCCAAAGAACAAGTACACAAAATTGGAACAACGTAGGGAGACTGCAAATTGGAAGAAATGCAACAAAATTTTGTGATTACATTTTACTTTGAACATGAGAGTCTAGATATAGATAAAACACTAAAGGTGGTAAGAAACATGCTTTTTGAAGAACCTAAATACTGAAGGTGGTAAGAGACATGATATTTGAAGAACCTGAATTGGAAATTATGACAGCTTATCAGAACTAGAAGAGACAAATAGTCAGACAATTGCTACATTGTTATCATGTTGTAGAAGAAGAAGACCCAGTATAAAAAAGCATGTGCAATATATAGATCCTAGAATTTGAAGGGAAAGAGAGGTGGAAAGTCCACAATTAGAGTTAGAATATTATGAATCCCCATTGAATATAAAGAAGGTAAATATTAGAACAATAGAAAACCCAAATATTTCAAGTATTGGATATTATTGGGACAATCAAACAATAGAAATAATAATAGAATTAATGCACGAATACAATGATTTGTTTCTAGTGACATTTTCAGAGATGAAGGGATTATAAGGATAACTTGGAGATATGAACATCACCTTGAAACCATATGTTATAGTAATAATATATATACCTTATAGGTTAAAATGAGTGTATAATAAGAAAGTGAAGACAAAAATTGACAAGATGATAGAGGTTGGTGTCATAGAACCTATTGGAGAATCAGAATAGATCAGCCCTATGGTTGTAACACCCCAGGTTTTGAACCCCATATTTAATATTTTATTTTCTTAAGTTATGAAAGGCCAGAGTTCCTAAAAATATATTAAGAGGCCAATATACCTAGGAGATGTAATGTTCCGATCATTATTAATAACAAGTACATCGATGGTTGCTAGACGAACAAGGACAAGATCTATAGGGGGCTATGATTCCACAAGAGAGGGAGATTGAGGGGATAAGTGTGTATTTAATTTTTGTTTATTTACCCATTATTGTATTAATGGAGAATAAAATTTACATGAGCTTCTTGGGGGGAAGGCCAATTGATTCCTTAATTCCAAGAAATACATAAACCCATCCTTGGTCTGTTTGGGGGTTCTCACTCTCGTTCTTGTTCTTGTCCTTTTGTTGGTTGCTTCACTCATGTTGCATGAAATTGAAAGTATTCAGTGCTCCCCGGTGTATCATGACAAGGGACTAATCACCTGTAACGACCGTCCTTGTTACGACAAGAACTCTGATAACAAGTGCGATTTTTTTTTGTGTGTTTAAGGTGTGTGCGCACGTGTAGAAGTAACAGACACACTTGACTCTACGTCGCCACTTGATGACCAACAAGATGCAACCATGATGGACACCACCAGAAGGCTTAAGGTGCACTATAGGTAACTACAAACGTTTAACGACATACAGGGTTATGCACAGTACGAACACAAGAGGAAGAATCCATAGTAGTAGATTTTACCATTTCTGCACAGGAAAGCAGGGCGTTTAATCTTAGTTCTCTGCTCTAGAGAGAGAGAAGTCTAGATAGGCTCATGGCCGACTTCTCAGGAAGAAACTGGTAATCTCCACCAGGTGTGTCGCAAGAGTGGAAACCCTGCCTTTAAAGGGCCCGAGACTCTTGATACGACATAGGATTCTTACACCAAGCTAATCACACAACAGGATTATATACTAGGCTACATGGAGGTGTCTACGTCCCTCCCGACACAAGCAGATCAAGCAATGCAAGACAACCTAGTACAACAAACTCAAAGGACAACCTCAACCTATAAGTACAACGCAAGTCAGAAGGACTCCTACAACAACCACACATAATTAATTCATGCAACTGGCTAACACCACAGGGTCCACAATCTAAAGATTTGAAACAAGCAAGGGATGGAGGTTCCTTACACCTAATTACCCATTAAAAACATAAGTTCTCCAAGAAGTTAAATCCCCTCCAAGTGACATCCAAAATATCTAGGCGATGGCCCTTAACCACCTACTCATAACCCTCTGCGAGGGATTTTAAACCACTTACTCCTGAACCTAGAGTGATACAATCTTTAATTCAACCTTTGTATTCATGGTCAAGGGAGAAGATACTTTTTCTCTTATAATAAAGGAATATGTTTACTACCATTATTCATTTATTTATTTCCTTTTTACATCCCACCAAATTCCATAGATCCATGGTTTCTATTGTTTGCATGGCACCAATAAAAATATAACCTGACGTCCATTTATAATGATAATATAGTTTTATATATTTTAACCAACATTGAGTGATGAAGTGAATTTCTATCATCTAATTCATATTTTATAGTAAGGAGTCAAAATTACAAAAACTTAATAAATTAAAAAGTGTGGTTATAGAACTAACTTCTATATGTGAAAATAAACCTCGAAATTAGAATGAGTCAACAAATTTAGGAATTAAAACCTTTGGTGAGAGTTATCGCTTTCAGTGTCTACACTAAACCATACAATGCTCTACATTACGACAATAGACCCTCAAGACAGAATTAGCAATACGATTAATATTATAATCAAATGCAACTGAAGGACAATAATTTACATACGCCAGGCTTCTACCCATTCTATACCAATTTACATTATTAAAGACAATAAAATTTCAGTCAATAATCAAATGCATCGGAAAGACAATAATTTACATATGCCAGGCTTCTACCCCTTTACTATACCAATTTGCATTATTAAAGACAATACAATTTCAGTCGATAATCAAAAGCATCCGAAAGAGAATAAATTACATACGCCGGGCTTTTACCCATTACTATACCAATTTGCATTATTAAAGACAATAAAATTTCAGTCACATAACCAATAAAATAAAAATATCCTGTTCATTTAGGGTTACCATATTCGTGCATCCCGCAGGGCATTCGTCCAAGAAAGGAAATAAATTCTGACAATGGCAGGTTGACACCCCCGCAAGGAACGTTCGACTCCATAAGAAGGGTTCCACCCAAGGAAAAATGTTACCTGGGAACACATGTCGATCTCGGAGGAGATATAACTCTGCCCTTTGGTCTCTGTTTGCACTCTTTTCGTCATTTGATGAGCAAAAAGTGAGTTCTTACATGCCTAGTTGGGCTCTGCTAGTCATGACAGCTACATGGTAAAAGGTTAGAAAGAAAACAACAAAGCTACTAACAAGAATTAAACAAAAACTAAATAAAACTATGAGCATAGGAACAAAAATAAAAACAAATGAAAATGGACCAATATCA
>JZKD02S1811364.1:1056365-1068070 GCA_000966675.3 Picea glauca
AGAGGTAACACCGAAAAGATGCGTGGCCTCCGACTCAAGGCATCCACCACTCGGTTCACTGTTCCCTTTATGTAAGTAATCTCAAAGTCGTACTCGCTAAGCAATTCCGACCAACGTCGTGCGTGTTCAGGTCGCTTTGCGTAAAAATGTGTTTTAGTCCACAATGATCAGTATTTAATTCAAATTTTTGTCCAACAAGGTAGTGTCTCCAAACCTTCAAGGCATATACGATGGCTAATAAATACAAATCGTGCGTTGCATAGTTCTCCTCATGCCTTCTCAGCTTCCTCAAAATGTAAGCAATCACTCGTCCGTCCTGCATCAAGACTCCGCCTAAACCTTCCTTGGATGCGTCAGTGCATACCAAGAAGTCTGCCTCCGAAATGCTTCCGCGCATTTCTCTGTCCAAACAAACTTCTTGTTTTTCTTCTGCAATTCCATGATCATATTTGCTATCTTCGAAAAACCCTTGACAAACCATCGATAGTATCCTGCTAATCCCATAAAACTACACACTTCTGTGACATTCGTTGGCGTAGGCCATTCCATAATAGCCTCAACCTTGGCTGGATCGATGACGATACCTTCGCCGAAGATGACATGCCCTAAGTAGTGAATCCTCGATTGATAAAAAGAGCATTTGGACAACTTCCCATAAAATTTGTGTTCTCGTAAACATTGTAGTACCAAGTGCAAGTGCTCGTCATGCTCCTCCGTCGTCCGAGAGTAGATCAAAATATCGTCAATGAATACTTGGAAAAACTTGTCCAAGTACTCGCGGAACACCCCATTCATCAAACTCATGAATACCCCTGGGGAATTTGTCAATCCAAACGGTAGAACAGTAAACTCGTAATGTCCAAATCTCATCTTAAAGGCGGTCTTAGGGATGCCATCCTCCTTTATCCGAAACTGGTGATACCCGGATCACAAATCGATCTTGGAGAACACCATCGCACCCTTCATTTGGTTGAACAGATCATCAATTCTTGGTAAGGGATACTGATTCTTGATCGTAGCCTTGTTCAGTTGACACTAGTCAATGCAAAGCCTCCATGATCCATCCTTCATTTGTATGAAAATAACTAGTGCACCCCATGGTGACACACTAGGACGTATCAGTCCCAGGTCCAACAACTCCTTCAATTTCATTTTCAACTCTTGCAACTCCGGTGTCGACATCCAATAAGGCGTTCTTGCTATCGGTTCGGTTACCGGTTTCAGGTCTATGGTAAACTCCAGTTCCCTTTCCGGTGGCATCCCAAGAAACTCCTCTATAAATACCTCCGCAAACTCCTTCACCACCGGAAGGTGTTCTAGACCTTCCGCTACTCCCTTCTCGTTTAGCATGAGGATTGCATAAAGTTTGCACCCCTTCCGCATACTCTTCCGTAACTGTAAGGAAGAGATGAACCGCAGGGAAACTCCCTGGTTCCTTCCTACAATCACACGTCCCTGTCCTTCGTCATCAACCAAGCTCAACTGTTTCATCTTACAGTTGAGTATCGCCTCATGCGTTTCCAACCAATCCATACTGATCACGACGTCATAAGATCCTAATATCATGATGTACAAGTTGACCCTCATAACAAACTCTCCCAGGTTAAGGGCACAACCCATAACCTTTCCTCCAACCTTCTATTTGGCTCCCAAAGCCATCTCCATGAAGCTAAACTCATCCCGTTCGACTTCCTTTACCTTAATCCTTTTTATCCCTGCACCAAAAATGAAACTCTCAGTAGCACCTGGGTCTATCAAAATACTAAGGGTCTGGTCAGCGACAATACCTGTCGTCTCGAGCACAGTCGACTGGTGCTCTGCCTGGCGGTTATTCACCACTGCATGTATCTAATGGGCCTTGCCCATATCTCCCACGGTAGCGGGTCCAGCTGATCCGGATGCCCTGTTCCTCTCCACACGATAGTCGCACTGGTAGTGTGGCTCCCCACACGTCCAACACCCCTTCTTCGGCCTAGTAGTCCTGGTACCTGAAGTAGAAGAAGACTGCCTACCTGCCTGAAACCCTGGTCTGTTCTACTGAACATGCCTAAAATGTTGTTGCTGCGGGCGACGCTACTGCTGGTGCTGTGGTCCTCGATTAGGTGTCTACAGCTGAGGTGGTGGTCGTCAAGGTGTAGTGAACGTGGATCCCCTCTAGAAGCCACGATATCCCAGCATATGTCTCATTGGTGTCTGGTGTTGCGGCGTTCCATATGAACCCTGCCCTGCTGGTCTCACTAGAGTACTGGTATGATCCCCGCTAATAAGCTCCTCCTCTACTATGAGGGCCTTTTGAACAATTTCATGTAAGGTTTGAGGCATCAAGATCCTAACATTTTCACACAGGCTGCCGTCAAGGCCAAACATGAACCGGTTGACCTTGAGCTTCTCAGTGTTAAGGTGCGAAGCATACCGAAGTAGCTCGATAAAACGTGCCTCGTACTCGAGCACTGTACAGCCTCCCTGTCGTAAAGCATTGAACTCATTGAGCTGATGCTCAATGAATTCCTCTAAAAGGTACCTCTCTCGAAACTGTTCCTCGAGCAGTTCCCATGACACGTCCTCAACAGCCATGTTCAGCTACAGCAGGAGCGTCTTCCACCATAGAAGAGCGCTCCCCTTCAGTTGAAATACCGCCATGCAGACCTTCATGTTGGACATATAATCACGAAGTGTGAAGCACATCGCCATGTTCTCCAACCATGCCTTGGCGGCCGTGCCATCTGGGGCACCAAAGAACTCGAGAAATTTTACCTTCTCGAGTTCACGGTGGATGCTACCTATAACGACCGGTGTGCGCGGCTGAACCTCAGCAGGTGTCGATGCCCTGGTCTTGTCTCTATCCAATTGGCTAATCAGTGCCTCAGACATGTGCTGAAACAACCTCATCATCTCGACCACGTCTCCAACTTCTATCTTCTCCTGTCCGAGAACCTGCTCGCCTCCCTAGGGGTTAGACCCCTCAGGCGTAGATGTTATTGGAGGCGTCACGCCTCCTCCCCTAGCACCCCATCGTCTACCTCCGCGGCGTCCTCTAACCATGATTACCTGCACACACACAATCAACTCGATCAACAACAGTATAATAAATCTAATCATGTCAATGAAAGCTGTAGCGAATCCCAAGTCGCGGGTCGAATCGGCTCTGATACCATATGTAACGACCGTCTTCGTTACGACAAGAACTCTGATAACAAGTGTGAATTTCTTTTTTGTGTTTAAGGTGTGTGAGCACGTGTAGAAGTAACAAACACACTTGACTCTACGTCGCCACTCGATGACCAACAAGACGCAACCACAATGGACACCACCAGAAGGCTTAAGGCGCACTACAGGTAACTGAAAACGTTTAACGACATACAGGGTTATGCATAGTACAAACACAAGAGGAAGAGTCCATAGTAGTAGATTTTACCATTTCTGCACAGGAAAGCAGGGCGTTTAATCTTAGTTCTCTTCTCTGGAGAGAGAGAAGGTTAGATAGGCTCCTAGTCGACTGCTCAGGAAGAAATTGGTAATCTCCGCCAGGTGCGTTGCAAGAGTGGAAACCCTGCCTTTAAAGGGCCCGAGACTCTTGATACGGCACAAGATTCTTACACCAAGATAATCACACAATAGGATTATATACTAGGCTACATAGAGGTGTCTACGTCCAGACTGACACAAGCAGATCAAGCAATGCAAGACAACCTAGTACAACAAAATCAATGGACAACCTCGACCTATAAGGAAGATGCAAGTCAGAAGGACTCCTACAACAACCACACATAATTAATTCATGCAACTAGCTAACACCACAGGGTCCACAATCTAAAGATTTGAAACAAGAAAGGGATGGAGGTTCCTTACACCTAATTACCCATTAAAAACATAAGTTCTCCAAGAAGTTAAATCCCCTCCAAGTGACATCCAAAATATCTAGGCGATGGCTCTTAACCACCTAGTCATAACCCTATGGGAGGGATTTTAAACCACCTACTCCTGAACCTAGAGTGATACAATCTTTAATTCAACCTTTGTATTCATGGTCAAGGGAGAAGATACTTTTTCTCTTATAATAAAGGAATATGTTTACTACCATTATTCATTTATTTATTTCCTTTTTACATCCCACCAACTTCCATAGATCCATGGTTGCTATTGTTTGCATGGCACCAATAAAAATATAACCTGACGTCCATTTATAATGATAATATAGTTTTATATATTTTAACCAACATTGAGTGATGAAGTGAATTTATATCATCTAATTCATAATTTATAGTAAGGAGTCAAAATTACAAAAACTTAATAAATTAAAAAGTGTGGTTATAGAACTAACTTCTATATGTGAAAATAAACCTTGAAATTAGAATAAGTCAACAAATTTAGAAATTAAAACCTCTGGCAAGAGTTATCGCTTTCAGTGTCTACACTAAACCATACAATTCTCTACGTTACAACAACAGACCCTCAAGATAGAATTAGCAATATGATTAATATTATAATCAAATGCAACTGAAGCACAGTAATTTACATACGCCAGGCTTCTACCCATTCTATACCAATTTACATTATGAAAGACAATAAAATTTCAGTCAATAATCAAATGCATTGGAAAGACAATAATTTACATACACCAGGCTTCTACCCCTTTGCTATGCCAATTTGCATTATTAAAGACAATACAATTTTAGTCGATAATCAAATGCATCCGAAAGACAATAAATTACATACGCCAGGATTTTACCCATTACTATACCAATTTGCGTTATTAAAGACAATAAAATTTCAGTCACATAACCAATAAAATAACAATATCTTGTTCATTTAGGGTTACCATATTCATGCATCCCTCAGGGAATTCGTCCAAGAAAGGAAATAAATTCTGACAATGGCAGGTTGACACCCCCGCAAGGAACGTTCGACTCGATAAGAAGGGCGCCACCCAAGGAAAAATGATGCCTGGGAACGCGTGTTGATCTCGAAGGAGATATAACTCCGCCCTTTGGTCTCCTCTCCCAAGCCATGAATGAACCTTCTCGACAGACAAGATTTCGTGAGGAAACTGGACGGCCTTTACCCCACGCGGCATACATAGATAATTAAACAGTAAACATAATTAGGTGGTTGGGATCGCGTGGATACCCTCCACCCCAAATCGCCAAGGGCCCAGAAATCAACGCCGAGGAAATAAACAGGAAAAGAAAACAATGATTAGGGGTTGGCTGAGCGGTAAATGTGTTGCAGCCATTACATAGGAACAATAAGAGGAAGAAAAAAGGGTCAACGGCCATACCCATGGCAATGCCAACGCAAAAACGCACATGTTGCAGAACACAGTAAAAACGCAGCAATAAAACGCGCACCAAAGAACGCACATTGTAAATAGAACACACAGTAATTTATCAATGAAGAGACAACAACTGATAAACGAAATGCCCCAAACAAAAACGAAATGCCCACAGGAAGGTAAAACTCCCATAGTGAAGTGAGACACCCATGGAAAAAAGAAAAATGCCCTTGATATTAAGTCTGGGTTAAGAATTCAGACTGCCAGTGAGGTAAAACACAACTTGCCAATTTGAATTTCATATCGCAGACCGAGTTTATTATTTGGGTTAATTTCCGAGGGCCTGTAAACAAAATACGTTGCCAACTAAAATTTCATATTGCATACAAGTTTTATTAAATGGGTTAAATTTCAGGACGCCAGCGAAATATATATAAACACCCTAGTCACCAATGGAATTGCCCACAGAAGTGAGAAAAAATGAAATGCCAGAACAACGATAACCATTGAAACTAAGTTTATAAAGTAAGTTTTTACAGTAACCAGGGAAACTACAGGTTTGTACCATAACCATTGGAACCATAGTTTATACAACAACCATTGAAACTGTTGTTTATATACTAAGTTATACAATAACCCTTTAAACTACAAGTTTATACAATAACCATTCTACCCTACAAATAGAGGAGCGTACCTTGCCTTATCACCTGCTTGATGAAATCCGTGCACTCCGCGTTGCTCCTGCTCCGTGCCGCTCCCGCTAGCCGACCATAGAGACTACACCAGTACCTCCCAGCCAAACGCCAGGGGTACTCTGCTTCCCCCTCAGCCCCCCTAGCCACAAAGGGGCCACACACAGTCTCGATAGTATACCTAGCTTCCCAGCTCACCTCCACGACTGAGCTACCACTCCAATCCAGCTGAGAAATTCCCAACTCCTCACAAGCAATCAGTCCAGTTTTCCATTTCGGCAACATAACAATACCTAATAGCTCTCTCCCTTTTCCCCCCATCCCCCTTTCTTTTATGGATTCTTTTATCCCCCTTTCCCTAAATCATATTAAATTTAATTTTTAAAGAAAAACCCTCAAAAATTATGTGTCTTACCAGTGTCACTCATCCCCCAGTTCTCCCAAAATTATTTTCTCCCCCCCTTTAAAAAAAAAAAAAAAAAAAATGTAAATGCGCTCATGCATCTTTTCATTTTATTTTTAATTTCATACTTTTATACTCCCACATGTTAACTAATTAAATCCTTCTTTTCAAATTTACAACCAAGGATTTGAATTAATTTCTTAGTCTCTTTATTTTACCCTACACACTTTATGAAGACTCAAATCATAGCTTAAGTGGGTTTTTTTTTTTTTTGTTTAATTTTATTATTAGCACATGAATTGTTAGTGTTAGCTAGGAGGAAATGAAATTTTAATGTTAATTGAATGGAAAAGCTATTGTGAGCTAGAATATAATGGCATTGTTATTAGGAGAGGGTTAAGTTTTGATTATTATGTTAGGGCAAAGTAGTACCTTCACTAAAAAGATAAATTATCAAGCTTATTATTGGGAATGAGGAATGGCCTTATGTATGCAATTAGAGAAGGAATTACTTTATGAATTCAATTAAGGAGGAATTGCTTTATGTATTTAATTAAGGAAGGAAACTCCTTGGATTAGGTGGAGGTTGCAAATCATAGGGGTAATCAATATTTAATGTATAGTCTTGAATTATGTTTTTTTTTTTCCTCCTTTTTTTTTTAAGGTTAGACTAAAATTTCTACCCTAGAATTTTTTTTGACTTAGGACTCAAATTCTGAACTGATGACACTAGGTTGGGGGAATTGTTTAAGGATTTATTAAGGTTTTAATGTCTTAGGGCTATTTAGGTTGATTTATTCATCCACATCAATGCGACATGCCCTTCAGGACGCACCAGGTGCTCCAAGGGTGCCACTCACCTCATTCGTTTCCTTTGCACGACATTCCCTTCATGATGCACAACGTGCTCCAAGGGTGCCACTCGCTTCTTGTGTTTCTTTTGTGTGACGTGCCCTTTAGGATGCACCACGTGCTCCAAGGGTTCCAGTCGCCAACTGCACTGATTGGTAGACATTTATAACCCCTGGAGTCAACACTCCGCCAGGTGAACTTGTGGGAGACTAAGGGCTCTAAGGAATAAGGCCCCTGCCTTATTGCACACCCCTTAGAATCATCGTGAGCGACTGTCGTAGTTTTCCCTCACGACATCGTGGATCCTCTCGAACTAGGTAATCATTAACCTACAGTTCGAGCCACAGCGGGAGTGCTAGTAGGCGGTGGCAGGGCTGATGTCCACCCCTCTCCCTCAACCTCTCTGGAAATTGTGTGTGGCCCCTTTACTCCATATGTGAGTCTGGTCGACAAGCTATCGTTAGCCTGCATCATCGACAATTGTGTCAGAACATGTCAACATCAAATCATCAAATCAATGAAATATCACAGTAAATAAATGAACCCAAATAGCACACTCCCTGACTCAATCCGGAGTCCAAGGGGGTTCTACCGATGTCGCTGCATCCTCAAGGTCCAAAAACCTGCACACTTAATAAAACTGAGTCAATAGCACGTGTCTACATCAAATGGTAAAACATCACGTCATCTATCAATCGCATCATAATCAAGTACAAATGGTTTAACATCATAAAAGTCCAAATCACTTGCGAGAAAGTGTCCTCAAATAATAATTTTTCTCAGTGCGCCAGAGCGGGATGTGACATCACCTCTCATGGATCCTTGAAATATGACGATGGTGCGTTTACCAATCACCTGGAGGTTTTGGTGTAACGACGGTCGTACTACCAACAAATGGTATCAGATCTAGAGGTTACGAGTTCGATACACACTCAGCTCATGCTGAGGGGGATATTGTTACATGAAATTCCAAGTAGTCAGTGCTCCCTGGTGTATCGTGACAAGGGACTAATCGCTTCTCATGAAGCCTTGAAATATGAAGGTGGTGTTGGTCACTATAATTGCTTAATTGATTCAAACAACCAAGTGATACATAAATTATCAACCCAGGGAAGTCTTTTATTTCAAAGATAACCACGCACTATATATGCTCAATTCCAAAAGAAACTCAGTGTTGTAGTAAAAAAACTTATACTAATCACACTTGCTTGAATAAACTGAAGTTATGAATTAAATCACAGGAAAGTACCTTCCCTATTGCAGATCTTTAAAGATTAATCTAAGAATCCTGGATTACATTAGAATAACACTTGCAATGGGAAAGAACAACTATTCTCAATCAGAGAGCAGGACCCTTACTCTCAAACAAAGACTTCAGTACTAACACTCTTCTATGAAAACAGTAAGAAGAAGACAATTAACTCTATCTAACAGAGAACAAGGCCATCTAGTTCCTTCCTTTCTAAGCAGGAGCCGTAAGCCCTATTTCTGTTTAGCACACTTGTGAAGTTGAGGTTTACAGAGAACAAGATAGTCTGATTCCTTCCTTTCTGAGCAGGGACCCTTAACCCAGTCTCTGGCTAGCACACCTGCAGGAATGATGGAAATCTACAGAGAATAGGATGTTCTGGTTCCCTCCTTTTTGAGCAGGAACCCTTAACCCAATCCATGGCTAGAACACTTGCAGAAGTAAATGAAATCTACAGAAGACAAGGTGTTTTGATTCATTCCTTTCTGGTAAGGAACCCTTAACCCAATCCTTAGCTATCACACTTGCAGAATTAAATGAAATCTACAGAAGACAAGGTGTTATGATTCCTTCCTGTCTGAGCAGGAACCCTTAACCCAATCCCTGGCTAGCACACTTGCAGTGTTAAATGAAATCTACAAAAGACAAGATGTTTTGATTCCTTCCTGTCTGAGCAGGAACCCTTAACCCAATCTCTAGCTAGCACACTCGCAGGATTAAATGAAATCTACATAGGATAGGATGTTTTGATTCCTTCCTGTCTGAGCAGGAACCTTTAACCCAATTCTTTGTCTAGCACACTTGCAGAATTAAATGAAATCTATAGAGGACAGGATGTTCTGATTCCTTCCTGTCTGAGAAGGAATCCTTAACCCAGTCTCTGGCTAGCCTCATAAAACCATCACACAAGATTGCTGATAAAATGAATTACGCATTTCATTCAATAAACTAAGATAGAGTCAGTAGTGTTTCAGCAAAGCAGAATTCATTAAAAGCAGTGTTTCAACAAACAAAAGTTAATCAAAGCGTAAACTAAAATTGTACTAACACACTTCTAAACTAATGGGTGAATCTTGTGAAGAAGGTGGGCCCTCCCTTCTCACAAGATTCCCCTGAAACGAAAAATCTAGAGAAGGATACTCAAAGCAGTCTTTTATTCATCTACCAAAACATCATATTACAATCTGAGATGGAATATGTCCCACTTCTCTGGAGCTTCTTCAATACATAAAAATTGGATCCTTTGAATGATGATTTCCTCTTATTTAAAGAGGAAATCCCTTCGATACAATAATTACAATGCATATTTGAGTCCTATCCTTAGTCGGATCTACTTTCTAAACCAACATAGGATGTCCTAGTCTCACGCAACAGAATGCTATTACAGGGGATGAATGAGGTATTGCTTTTACGACTGCTGTAACAGCTTCTTCCCATTGTTGTTGATGATGTTTCAGCATTGCAATTCGCGGGAGTTTCAGCCATGTGAATTTCACTCTGACTATGTCGGCATTCTTGTGTAGGAGCGATGGTTATAGCTTGTTAACCGCTGACTGTAACGGCTTCCTTTGTGTTTCATCATCATCGGTCCTGGCGGTTTCTTCTGTGTTTCAGCATCTGCAACTCTGGACTGTGTGACAGCTCTGTGTTTCAGCATCTGCGACCTTGGACTGTGTAACAGCTCCGTGTTTCAGCATCTGCGACCGCGGACTGTATAACAGCTCTATGTTTCAGCATCTGCGACCTCGGACTATAAGGCAGCTCCGTGTTTCAGCATTAGTTCTATGTTTCAGCAACAATGACCTTGGATAGTTCTGTATTTCAGCAATAGGCCTCAAATGATAATATGTAGTTTTGAACACTTATGCATTTCTAATCAATGGTCAAGTACGAGAGTGATGTAAAATATTACGCAAAACAGATTAAACGTATAGTAATGAGAAGGGACGTTGCATACCTTTGGGATGATCAGATAAAGTGATAGTATGAGTCTAAATATGGGTGATAAAGAGTATAATAGTGGCAAAAAGTATAGGCAAACAGGTACATTGTGTGGTCCTAACATCCCCCCCAACTCAAGGTGGTGCATGTCCTCAGGCAACTCACTCTGAATCCAAGTCTAGATACCGACTCTGATCATGTAAGTTACACAAGCTATAACTATGGGAGGTACTGTCTGTCGGCGTTCTGAACCCTTGCACCTGCTGCAATCTTTTCCATGCTGTTGTTTCTATTTTCTTAGGCGGCTTATAACTGACTTGATACCTTTCTATTAGCAACCAGAGAGAGGGAAAATAAAACCAGTACCGTATCCAGTTTTAAGCACAATGTCTAACACACTGAATGTAGTTGGGTATCCTATATATTGCTACTTCTAGGTTGGTAGGACCAAAAGGATTGTGTTGTTGTCTCTTCTATGTGGATTGCTGCCAAAATAGGTTATTGGACTGGAGGGCAGGAATCTCTATGGATCTGATGATGTGTTCACAATCCTGGAACACTTCTGATTGTAGCTGTTGAACATGTTCAGTCACCCCTGGTTGTTTTAAGAACTCATAATATTGTGAGATAAAGGTAGCCTCCCTCTGTGGTTCTGGTCTAATCCAGAGGAGACGATTATCTTCATTGTGCTTGGCAGCTAAAAATCATCTTGGAAAATGATTTGATTGAGGAGAAAGGAAGTAAATGCTCGAATTTGAATGTCCCCAACAAGGGGATTTATGTTTAGCAACCTGTTTTCTAGAATAGCCTCATTATGAAAGTACACCTCACAGAGGAGGTGCTGATCCCTGGTAGAGGAAGCTACAAAAGTTTTGATAAAATCTGCTGATTGTATTACTGCATGGGGCTTACCTTCTATAATGGACTTGATCTGAAACCATGTGAGTCTCTCCATCAGGAATAAGGAGTAGTTGCAAGATGGCTTTCTTGTGGCTAGTAGCTTCTGTACCAAATCAAATACCAGGACCAATCTTCCTTTCAATTCTTTTTTCTTCTTCTTAAGCTCACGAGCTTCCTGGCATATCTGTTCTAATACTTCCCAATTTGAGAAAGTGTGATTTATCCAAATTTTTTTGTGCACTTCGAGGTTTTTGGCTTGTGTTTCAGCATATTCTTTCTTACATTTTTGTATTTCTGCATGTTCATCCCATAGCTGAGTCTGTGTTTCAGCGTTGGAAGTAGTGGGATGTGGTAGGGTTTGAGTAGATTGTTCCCTGGAAGTGGAGAGATTGATCT
>JZKD02S1811364.1:1083250-1096267 GCA_000966675.3 Picea glauca
TTTTAGTGTTGCTGGAAATAACTTCAGTTTCCGAGCATTAGAAACGTAATCATAACTTCTACATAATATATCAAACTCAAACAGAAATTCATCAGGATCCTCTGAAGATAAACCACGAAAAATTAGGCAATGCTGAGAGTGGAATGTTTTTCATGGGGGCTGCTCCTCTAGGGATATCGCCAATAGGGAATCCTAGTGTGGAAAAAGAGTTTTCATCTTTTACCTCTCCTTCAGGATTTGCCTGTTCTTCGTGATGCAATTCTTCATTGTACTCATCCATGTTTTCCTCTGTCTGCTCTCTCGCTGCACTTGCTCTGTCCTCAATGTTTCCTACTGGCTTCTGGACTGTCTCCAGACTCCAAACTTCTTTCTCTGTTCCAAAAATTGCTTGAAATGAAGGCTGGGAATTCTGTTTTTGAAGGTTTTGGTCATTGAGCAGCAGATTCAGACTTGGATACAATCTCGTCAATGAAAGTCTTTCTTCCTCCTTTTCCTTTTCCCTTGCCACCTGTAGGGTTAGTGTCTTTGGGGTCTTTCATGCATTCTTTTTATCTAAAGAAAATAAATCATAAGTGCTTTTGAAATCTATAGCTATCTTCCCCAGCAACGGCACCAAAATGTTGGTCACCATAATTTCTTAATTGATTCAAACAACCAAGTGATACATAAATTATCAACCCAGGGAAGTCTTTTATTTCAAAGATAACCGCACACTATAGATGCTCAATTCCAAAAGCAACTCAGTGTTGTAGTAAAGAAACTTATACTAATCACACTTGCTTGAATAAAATTAAGTTCTGAATTAAATCATAGGAAAGTAACTTCCCTATTGCAGATCTTTAAAGATTAATCTAAGAATCCTGGATTACATTAGAATAACACTTGCAATGAGAAAGAACAACTATTCTACAATCAGATAACATGAACCTTACTCTAAAAAAAAGACTTCAGTACTAACACTCTTCCATGAAAACAGTAAGCCAAAGACAATTAACTCTATCTAACAAAGAACAAGCCCACCTAGTTCCTTCCTTTCTAAGCAGGAGCCGTAAGCCCTATTTCTGTTTAGCACACTTGTGAAGTTGAGGTTTACAGAGAACAGGATAGTCTGATCCCTTCCTTTCTGAGTAGGGACCCTTAACCCAGTCTCTGGCTAGCACACCTGCAGGAATGATGGAAATATACATAGAACAGGATGTTCTGATTCCTTCCTTTCTGAGCAGGAACCCTTAACCTAATCCCTGGCTAGCACACTTGAAGAAGTAAATGAAATCTATAGAAGACAAGGTATTTTGATTCCTTCCTTTCTGGGAAGGAACCCTTAACCCAATCCATGGCTAGCACACTTGCAGAATTAAATGAAATCTACAGAAGACAAGGTGTTTTGATTCCTTCCTATCTGAGCAGGAACCCTTAACACAATCCCTGGCTAGCACACTTGTAGAGTTAAATGAAATCTACAGAAGACAAGGTGTTCTGATTCCTTCATGTCTGAGAAGGAACCCTTAACCCAATATCTGGCTAGCACACTCGTAGGATTAAATGAAATCTACATAGGATAGGATGTTTCGATTCCTTCCTGTCTGAGAAGGAACCTTTAACCCAATTCTCTGGCTAGCACATTTGCAGAATATAATGAAATCTACAGAGGATAGGATGTTCTGATTCCTTCCTGTCTGAGCAGGAATCCTTAACCCAGTCTCTGGATAGCCTCATAAAATCATCACACAAGATTTCTGATAAAAAGAATTACGCATTTCATTCAATAAACTAATACAGAGTCAGTAGTGTTTCAGCAAAGCGGAACTCATTAAAAGCAGTGTTTCAGCAAACAAAAGTTAATCAAAGCATAAACTGAAATTATACTAACACACTTCTAAACTAATGGGTGAATCTTGTGAAGAAGGTGGGCCCTCCCTTCTCACAAGATTCCCCTGAAACAAAAAATCTAGAGAAAGATACTCAAAGCAGTCTTTTATTCATCTGTCAAAACATCATATTACAATCTGAGATGGAATACGTCTCGCTTCTCTGGAGCTTCTTCAATACATAAAAATTGGATCCCTTGAATGATGATTTCCTCTTATTTAAAGAGGAAATCCCTTTGTTACAATAATTACAATGCATATCTGAGTCCTATCCTTAGTCGGATCTACTTTCTAAACCAGCATAGGATGTCCTAGTCTCACGCAATAGAATGCTATTACAGGGGTTGAATGAGGTATTGTTGTTGCGACTGGTGTAACAACTTCTTCCTGTTGTTGCTGATGCTATTTTAGCATCGCAATTCGTGGCTATTTCAGCCACGTGAATTATGCTCTGACTATGTCGGCATTCTTGTGTAGGAGCGACAGTTATAGCTTGTTGATCGCTGACTATAACGGCTTCCTTTGTGTTTCAGCATCGTCGGTCCTGGAAGTTTCCTCTGTGTTTCAGCATCTGCAACTCTGGACTGTGTGACAGCTCCATGTTTCAGCATCTGCGACCTCGGACTGTGTAACAGCTGCGTGTTTCAGCATCTGCGACCTCGGACTGTATAGCAGCTTTGTGTTTCAGCATCTGCGACCTCGGACTATAAGGCAGCTCCGTGTTTCAACATCAGTTCTGTGTTTCAGCAACAGTGACCTTGGACAGTTCTATGTTTCAGCAATAGGCCTCAAATGCTAATCTGCAGTTTTGAACACTTATGCATTTCTAATCAATGGTCAAGTATGAGAGTGATGTAAAATATTATGCAAAAYAGATTAAAYGTATAGTAATGAGAAGGGACRTTGTATACCTTTGGGATGATCAGATAAAGTGATAGTATGAGTCTAAATATGGGTGATCAAGAGTATAATAGTGGCAAAAAGTATAGGCAAAAAGGTACATTGTGTGGTCCTAACAGGTGGTAGGTTTACCAATCACCTGTGGTTTTTGGTGTAATGACAATCGTACTACCAACAAGTCATTCACTCATTTTTGACTCATGCACTTATTCACTCAATTGTTGATTGTTCAAACTTTTCATTAGAATTTTTGTCCATTCATTATACCACCCACTCATCTCTCCTCATTTGTGTCTTGGCTTGGGAAAGGAAAGAAAATTGTTGAAGAGAATCCATGGTATTGTTGGTTGTAAAGACTGTTGGTGGAATACAACCATGATTCAAGACCTGCATGTCTGAGATGCTTTAGTCTATGTCCATTTTTTATCATAGTTGAGAGTCGTAAGAGTTTCAGCATGGATATTCTGGACCAGCTGCACTAGAGGCTTGGAAGGAGATGGAAAACCTTAGGAACTGCATGGAGGAGAAGGGGGGATCCATTATCTTGGGTTGTGCAGGTTGGGTAGAAGAGAGCTCGGTATTTGGATTCATGTGCATGTTGGGAATCCTGTGAGATATTGAGTGTTGATTGGTTTGGGAAGTCTAGTTATACTCAAGAACCATCCTTGTGGATTCATATCTCTAGCTCGGGGGTGACACTGCTTCCGAGACTTGAAACAAGAGTGTCTTTGGTTGGCTGGGATGTCCTTCCTCTGCAACCAGTTGGTGTCTTGTTTTCAGAAAATATAAGTTCTCTCTATTATGGTTTTTTACCTATGTATGATTTATTCCGCTGTGTATTTATTTATCGTTGAATTCAATATTTAGAATATGTATTCTTGTTGGTTATTATTGTGCATGAACTACAATTCATTTCTTTTATGTTATAATAGAATCTTGATTTATGCATGTGAACATTTCATGCCTATTTATTAATCAAGAATGTATCATAAGTCAAATTAGTTCTAGAAGGGGACTCGAAGCTAGCGTAGCCCGACCTGTGGGTAGTAGGGTACGTTACAGATTGGTATCATATCTCCTGGTTGAAACACCGGGCCAAAATCAGTTGTATGTATTAGATAAGATCTTGTGGTTGATATCGAGTTATTACCTTCAGGTTTTGAATGTCACAAGGAATGGCATTGCAGAGTCTGCACATAAGCTAGAACATAAGAGATCCTTAGTAATGGATTGAAGGATTGTGAACATCCCATTCAAATTTGGGAACGATCTCCACCATGGGATTAAGAGAGATCTGGACCATTATATTGGATGGTAGGTGGACCAGGGTTTTCCAATAGAGAAAAATATGAGGTTGGAGTAATAATAAGTCCCAACCATTGAATTTGGCTGATCGATCACCAACCATTGATCAAAGCCAAGCAGAGAAGGAATGAGTTCAGAACTTCACAAATTTGACAATCTTGGTAGGCAATCAAGGCATGAAATGGTGAAGGCTAAATTCATGAACCCTCGTCAGTCATATGATCTCGTGGGAGGCACAGAGGCATCTTGATCGTTGATCGTGGTCAACCTGCATTGACCGCTTTAGGAGTTTTCACTTTGAGAGTTTTAAACTTTGATGAATTGCTATAAGCCGAAGTTCTGGAGTGCCAAAGTCCCAAAGTCCCATCGACTGTTAGATGGAAGGGAGGACTTTGAGAGTGTTTCAGGCCATCAGATCTAGAAAGGGTGGAAGGATAGAAAGGTTTCAAAGCTTCAAAACCTTAACACTTCAGTGTTTGATAGTTTAGGAGTGTGGGCATCGTCTGGAGTGAGAAGCCCCAAATCCTAGATTTAATCGAAAGCATTGGCCATGGGGTAAGTGTGAGCCATATATTTTAGTTCGACATTGAGATATTTGGGAGGTAGCATGTATTAGAGTTGGGAAAATTCCAAATACGGAGCTCTGGAGTCTTGTATTCGATTGATGATGTGGCATGTGCCACGTGGCAGGGGGTCATGTTGGGACATAGGTCACCCAGATTCAACATCGTTTAGACCCTGATCTTTCCATTTTTTAGTAACACATGGCATATGTGCCATGGGTATACATTATCATGGGTGATGTCAGCGTGTCATGTCAGCTCCAAGAGTATGTGACTATAGGGGTTTCCAAGTTTCTGTCAGTGAAAAGTGTTGAAGCCTGAAGTTGTGAAGGCACACAACCCGTCGATATAGAGTCCCTTTGGGACATCTCTCGATCTTTGGATCAAGAAGGAGGAGTAGGGTAAGTATTTCATAGGATTGTCACTCTGAGGGAATTTAGAAACAAAAAAATTGAATGTCTTGGAGCCCCAGAGCGTTAAATTTCTGAATTGGCAGAGATTCGTACATATCAATGTTTTATTAAGTCACAACCATCAATTTCTATTGAAGAATCCAACTGGGGGAGGGTTCTTCCATTCAATGGGAGATCAAGTCTCTAACATATGATTTTTTTTGGTGGAGTTATTGACAACTTCAACAAAGTGGAGCTCCGGGGGAAATTGGAAGTTGACAACAGAGAACAGTCGAAGGCCAAATTCCAGAGGACTTGGTCCCAACGTTGGTCTAGTAATAAGGCAAAAAGGGCCTGGGAAATAACGCATCCTTTGGTTATGTTGTTCATGCAAGCTCCCTTGTGGAAGAACACATAGCGAATCACTAAGGAAGGATTAAGCCTCTGGTTTCAAGGCGCGGTCACCTGGGGAAGTGGTTTGAAGGAACCACATGTGCATAATTGAATTTTGTATTAGATAAGGGATAAAATAGAAGTGTTATATGATGTAGACTAATATACATATTCTTCATGAATTGAGAATAAAAAGGACCTGTAGCATTGTTTGACAAATTTTGTTTATAATATGCTTAATTCTAATAAAATGGTCACTTGCACATTTTGTAGAATTAGGGGGTTTAAAGATATCAGTTCATAAAGTATATTCAATAAATGGAAGTAGGAGAGGGAGTTTCCAGCCATGATAAGGAGGCCAAAGGCCAAAATACTAGAGTTGGTAATTCAAAGACATAATCCTGCAGACATAAAAGCAAAGAGGAGAAAGAAACATTGATAGAAATTGTATGAAGCCTGAAAATATAAGTTCAGAGTTACAAAGTAGACAATGAGAGGTCGATTAGAGAAGAAAGTTAGATAAATGATGAAGTGATGCAAGTCTTAAATCAATTGCAAATTAAAAAAAAGAATGACTCAAAACAAGAGTAAGGAGGCATGTAGCATGAAAGAAGAGATAACCACAAAAGAGCTAGTTATTCAAGAAGTTCTAGCAGAACTCATAGAAACCACTCACATACTTACTCAATAAGAAGATGTTATGCATCTAAAGACTCCATGAGTACTCCATAGGTATCTCATGTTAGGCACCAAATAAGAAGACATGAATTGGATAGTTTGCAAGGAGAGTTGAGGAAGCTTAAGCCACCATCCTTTGATGGTGAAAGAGAAAGGGAAGACGATGTTGAGTTATAGTATCTTGGACTCAAGATATATTTTCAATTGCATAACAATTCATCAAACCTAGAATCAAGTATTTCCACCTAACATTTACATGGGAAAGTTGTTATATGGTGGGATCAACTAAAGATAGTTGAGCACGTTGATGAGATTAAGCTCACTTGGAAGAGGTTCAAGCAATATTTTCAAAAGGACTACCTTTCAGAACACTTCTATGACAATAAAATGTAAGAGTTCTTTGAACTTAGGCTGGAAAGAATGACCATGGAGGGGTATGAAAGGGAGTTCTTCAGGATGCTAAAGTATGTGGCGTTTATAAAATATGATAAGGTGAAAGTATAAAGGTTTTTAAGTGGATTACCATCCTTTTATAAAGAGAAGATTCAATATGATCAACCTAGGACATTGATTGAGACCATCAGGAAGTTTAAGTACATGTATGAGAAGGGAAAGGGTAGATATTCCATGCCAGAATCTTGGAAGGATATGAAGAAGGAGATGTCTGATCAGAGGAAGAAGGGATTCAAACCTCCTTTCAATAGAAATGAGCCTAATAAAAATTATCAAGACTAGTATGCTAAGGATCAATCCAAGAAAGAAGACTCCTTGGGAAAAAGAGGAAGACCATGCATCCAAAGTTGGGGATGAAAAGAATATCACATGTACACGGATTTCCCTCATAGAAATGATAGAGTGAAGACCGTGCACAACATCCAAGAGGCTACAATAGTAGAAGACATGGGAAGAATTTATGCAGCCTTAGATGATTGACAAGAAGAGTACCAATCCAATATGATCAATGTGGAAGGTAAGAACAATAATCAAATTTTTTTTATTTTAATTGATTCAGGATAAATTAATTGTTACATTGATCCTAAAATAGTGGATAGATTACGTTTGGATAAAAGTAAGATGGGAAAATCAAGGTTGGTCTAGCTAGCCACTGGAACCAAAAGTAGAATCCATGATATGGTCAGAGGTTGTACCATAAGTATTAATGGTGTGAATACTAATGTTGATCTAAATATTATACCATTGGGATCTTATGATATTCTAATAGGAATGGATTGGTTGGACAAGAATCATGTTGTCCTAGATTGTCATAGCAATACATTTACATGTCTTGAGGGAGGTGGAAAACAAAGCACTGTGAAAGGAGTTCCAAGACCCATCTCTATAAGAGATATTTCAACCTTCCAATTGAAGAGTTTTTCTGGAAAAGGATGTTAATTGTATACTGCCCATGTGGAGGAGCCAAAAAATAAAAAGGGGCCAAGCCTTGAAGATCTTTCCATAGTACAATAATTTGAAGATGTATTCCACGAAATACCATGGTTTCCACCAATAATGGAGATAGACTTCTCTATTAATTTAGTTCCAGGAGATGCCCCAGTGTCAAAAACACCTTAAAGAATGATTAAACCCAAATTAAAATAATTACAGATGTAGTTGGAAGAATTGTTGAAGAAAGGATACATACTTACAAGTGTTTCACCTTGGGGAGAACCAGTACTTTTTGTCGAAAACAAAGATGGAACTTTGAGGTTGTGTATTGACTTTCGACAAATGAATAAATCCACTATGAAGAACAAGTACCCACTACCCAAATTGATGACCTCTTTGATCAATTAAGAGGGGCAAAGATATTTTCCAAGATAGACTTGATATCAAGATACCATCAGGTAAGAATCAAGGAAGAATACATCCATAAGATAACCTTTAGAACTAGGTATGGGCATTATGAATTTGTAGTGTTTCCATTTGGATTTTCCAATGCATCGATTATCGTTATGTGATTAATGACTCACAATTCAGAAATTATTTGGATAAGTTTTTCATAGTATTCTTGAACGAAATACTTGTCTATACTAAGTCAGAAAAAGAGCATGAACATCACCTAATATTGGTATTACAAGTGTTGAGGGAACATCAGTTGTATGCAAATATTAGTAAGTGTTATTTTTATCAAGAATAGATCCATTACTTGGGGCACATTATTTCAGAACAAGGTCTAGCAATAGATCCAGAGAATATTGAAGCCATTAGAGGATGGCCAACACCCAAGAATGTTTCAGAAGTCAGATCGTTTATGGGGTTAGCTAGTTACTACATAAGATTTATAGTAGGGTTCTCTAAGATTGCTCATCCCATCAGTTCTTTCCAAAAGATGGGAATTAAAATTGAATGGACATCTGAGTGTGAAGTTAATTTTGATCTATTGAAAGAATTACTTACCACTGCACTTGTTTTAATATTTTTGACCCAAATTAAAGTTTTGTAGTATGTACAGATGAATGTAAGGAATGAATTGGTGGCATCCTCACTGAAACTGGGGATGCCATTAGTTATGATTCCAGTAACTGTAAGGAACATGAGAGGAACTACACCACACATGAATTGGAACTTGTTTCCATTGTTCATGCATTGAATATGTGGAGGCATTATCTCATGGGAAAGAGATTTGAATTAAGAATAGACCACAGTGGTCTAAAGAATCATTTTGAATAACCAAATTTGAATTCCAGGAAAAGAAGATGGCCGGATTTTTTTTAAGTGAATATGACTTTGAAATCAATCACATCAAAGAAAAATAAAATAAAGTTTTCGATGCACTTAATAGAAGAGTACACCTCATGCATGCTATAGTTGTGGGTATGCATCAGTCAAACTTGAAGACAAGAATTTTAGATGTTGTTGTTACAGATCAACATTACCTATAGGTGAATGGAAGCTTACAGTAAGAAGATGCACAAAATAAAATGAGTATGAGATGAAGGAAAATGAATTACTTATGGATAAAAATAGATTTTATGTTCCTAATTCCGGAGAACTCAGGAATTTGGTATTAAAATAAATGCATAATTTTCCATATATTGGACATATCGGTTACCAGAAAACAATTGCAATAGTAATAAGCCAATCCTTTTAGCCGGGAATGAAAAAGGATGTTTTTTATTACATCACCAGATGTATGGAATGATAGAGAGTGAAGGTTGAGCATAGGAACCCAAAAAGTTTGTTATAGTCATTACCAATTCCAGAGAAGAAATGTGAAGTGGTAACCATTGAATTTATAAAAACAATTACTAGGACAACAAAAAAACATGATTCGATAATGGTAGTAGTTGATAAATTAACAAAGGATGCTCATTTTGTTACTGTAAAAACAACTAATGTACAACAACTAATATTGCATAATTTTACATGAAAGAGATTGTTAGGTTGCATGGGATATTGTTGATGGGAAAATTTGACCTGCCATCAACTAGAAGAATAGATCTGGACCGAGGTTGTCTAAATAACCCAAGCCGTTTGGTGTAATCTACTCTGACGAGTTTAATGGCTCCGTTAGCCAACTAGGGTCCTAAAACAAAGAAAAGAAATAAACTACTTAATGCTAAAAACTATAATAATACATATACTTTAATCTAATTATTTACAAATGTTTAAAAAAAAAGATAAATATGAACATATCATTATGAACAGAGTAATTACAAGTTGCAAGTTTTATTGAATGCCTTGCAAAATCAATCTCTGGTAATTGTTTTCGAAAGTAGATAAAGAAAGCAGATGTTTTTATATTTTTTGTTTTATAATCACATATCTAAGCAACATAAACAAAACATGATTTGAAACAAGGATAGAGTGATGGTCAAAGACAATCTAAAATTGTTTCATTTCGCTAATAAATAAAATAATAGAAACTAAATGGAAATAAAGATAACCTGAGATTAGTTTCATATTGTGTTTATGTCTCTGTGCGATCCAGACCTCCGACTATCTCGTCTGTGAGAGAAATATGCAAAAGAATTGTACTATCATCTCCTGAATAAACTCAAGGTGTTTATTGACAACTAGGATGTAAGAACAGAGTACTACACATGTAGATCCAATGACCATATAATGATGAATGATTACAATAAAAGAAATTTTAATGTGAAGCATTCATTTGATACATCAATTGAACATCAAGCGTAAACCATGATATAAAATTGAAATAGCAATAACATATATAATATATATGAAACATCAAGCTATGGAAAAAATTTAAAACACTGAATAAGATAGAACATTATATGTCATTAAGGCTAAATCTAGATAACATATCAATATTCCAAAATATAAGAGACAAAACATAAATGAAACAATGTTACATTGGTCTAAAGCCGAAATGAAAACAACTTATCCATTCAGTTTTGAATATTACATGTTCATAATTTGTTCCAAGCAAAGATGTTTTTTTCTGACAAAATGAGCAGTATTTAAAGTGACCTGAGATCACATTCTTCTATATCACAGGATAGATTAGGATCTCATAAAATAAAAAATACTACAAAAATAGTGGGCTGGGAGCCACTTATAACAGAGTTGGTTTTAATCAAAGATAGATCAATTTTTTTTTTTACAAAACAAAAGAAGGAGAAACCACTAATTATTTAGATGCATAATCAAAAATATTTCCTCTGGATAATCAACAAGAGAATGTCCCATTTATTGAGAAAAAAAAAACAAATTTGATAAATTAGAACAAACAATCACTAATAACCAATTTTTTTATTAAAAGAGACTTGATTTTAGATAATAATTCAAACTAATTTTTAGAAAAAGATAAGCTAGAGGTTTCTATAGCCGGTCTAAAATAGTAAAAATCTAAAATAAAAATCTGCTTTTTTGTTTCAAACAAAATCAAATAAAAAAAATAAACAACTATTAACTATTTCAGCAATTTGACAAATCCGAATTTACGATGGTGGAATTTGTTTAGTTTTCTAATGATCATATTATTAGGCTGCTTAGTTCTATTGTTTATAAAGATCAAATCTAAGTTACCCTATCTCAATTTTTTTGAAATTTCTTGACAGTATGTTTGTTACTATGACCCTGATTATGCTCAAAAGAAAGGGTAGGTGAAAACCTTTCTTTCCACACATCCATTACTAGTTCCAACGTTATTCTGGGTGAAAAAACATGCATCGTGGTTCCTTAACCATGGGGGTTTGCAAAGGAACAAAGTTTGGTTCAATGAATAGATAGTGATCATGTGGATCATCATACAGGTCTTTTATAGTAGGGTTTAACTTCTGTCTATGATAGAATTCAGTCTTTTGTTGCCTATCTTCAAACCCATAGAGAGGAAAAGGGAAAAAAGAAAAACTCAAAGGAAACAAATTTTCTAAGAAAATGCTATCCAGAAAATGAAATGTACCTCTGAAATGGATTCGTTTCTGAAGAGTACTCCTGCATGGAACGTAAATGAACCGATTTCCAAAATGGGTTTTAAAGGGTTTAGTCTAATTCATAATCGTTTTCTCTTAAATACTCTCGCAAAAACGTGTCTCTGGTGTGCAGTTACGGGTCTTAAAACAAAACAAGAAAAACTCAGTCATTTGGTTTGATTGGCATCATAGGTGCCATAACAAATGTAACCAGAATGAAATAGGGATAACTCTGGATAGTTTTGGGTTTGACTCGTGGGAGCAGCAAGAACAAGTGAGAATGGAGAGTGGGGATACAAAAACGACATAGCCTGTGTGTTATCATAGCCTAGATAGTGGGAGTGAAAACTAGGGGTTTGATTGTAATATTTACCATTCCTTGTGATGAGAGACAAACATACAGAGTACCAAAACCCAATGTAGGTAATTAATGGCTTATTAATATGTCAAGCCAACAAGGTGAGGTGAGGATGTGAGTACAACAGCTGTGTATTCATTTTTATGATTGTTGGTATGACCATTGAATCTGTGACATGACTATCACACAAATATCAAAAGCTCTTAACAAATAAAAAACTATCAAACCATTGAAACAATACTCGTATTAACACAAAAACAATGGGTCGAACAACCATTTTATAACATATATATTTCAATTACATATGAATGGTTTGTTTAAATATGTTCCTAAGGCATAAAATTATTAAAACAAGACAAGTTTTTTGTTTAATTCATGGTTACATTCATGAATTAAAATTAAAACAATCGAAAATAAAAAAAAGTAAAGATTAATAAGTTAGGCTTTAACCCAAGAGTCATTTTGAAACTCATAAAAAGTTTACAAATTCGAGTTGATGGTAGCTATGATCGAAATTAATATATTTCGATCATGTTAAATATCAAAATCGTATGTGGCTACCAACAATGGCGATGTACTGGGCGAAGGAGTTATCTCTCCATCAACAGAAAATTCATGTTAGGATGAACAAAAAAAATGAAATTTTAAGAAACAATTGACAGCAAGTCAAGCATTTTGATTGAAACTTAGAAAATAACATAGTCTAGCTTTAGATGTGTTTTTGTCAAAAATACAATACGGTTGTCAAGTTTTGATTACGAGCGAAATGATATTTAGGCAACCGACTCTGATATTGTTGAGAGGGACACTACTGCCAACAGGCATCCATAGCCTCGACACGGATTTCATTTAACTCAATCTAACACTTTTTTCCTATCCAAGAGTCGTACATTCATGATAAAGGACATCTTTACTTTTGATCAATTCAAAAATACATACCTGAAAACGTTCCTAAACCCGACATTGCTTTGCTACCAGCAAGCCTATTCAATACCCCTATGAAGTTGCCTTCGCATCATGCATGCATTTACCCACTGCCAACAGGCCTCTTCAGTGTCTCGGTGTTAAGAACCAAATATCAATATAGCATAGAAAAACCTCATAAAAAGTACTCAATGCCTTGAAAAAGAGATAATTTCAGATAATAAGCCTCTTCGAGGGGTCAACCTCCTTTTACCCCAC
>JZKD02S1811364.1:1097817-1109200 GCA_000966675.3 Picea glauca
ATCCAATGAAGTTGTTCCGACTCAATTTGGATACTCTAGGAATATGTTATGATTGTTTTACATGGAACACCTTCTTGATACTAGTCAATAGGACTAGTCAGATACCCTCTCTTCCATAGGGTGTATCTACAAATTTAATATGACCCAGAAGCTGAAATGTTTACCACATATACCTTACCAATTTCTGTGAATATCCTCTGGATTTTAGTGTCTGAAACATTACAAAAATGTTTTTATAGTGAAAATTTTGCAATGAATCAGTTCTGGATGATTCCAGAATCCTATCTTGTACAGGTTGTATCTCCGAAAGTATAAGGCCTAAGGAGATGAAATTTTAACCCAACGTACCTTGATCCATATACTAAATATCCTCCAAGATGATTCTTCTGAAGAGTTGTACAAAAATAGTTATAGAGAAAATGCCAAGGTGTCTCAGATGTAGCAGCGAAACACCAAGACCTTGAGCTTTGATACCATATGTTAAGAACCAAATATCAATATAGCATAGAAAAACCTCAGAAAAAGTACTCAACACCTTGAAAAAGAGATAATTTCAAATAATAAGCCCCTTCGAGGGGGAAAACTCCTTTTACCCCACTTAAATGTTCAAGTACAAGATGGTTCCAAATGAAAATGTCTCCTTGGTATATATAGGAGACTAGGAGGTATAATTACAACTAATGGAATAAAGCCGACATAAATAAAATAACATTACTAATGTAATATGTTCCAATTAAGGGGTAATGAGCTAATATTAGGGCTTAACACTCGGTGAGTTTACAGACACTTCCCACACCTTACAGTGCATTCAACTCTCTATAATTTGTTTACAAATTTACAGGAACTTTATGATATTCAAGAGAGTGGGGTGATGCTGAAAATATCAGATTTTGAAAACAAAACTTGATCCTTTACAACATATCTTCTTGTTTAACAACCTTCATCATGATCTAAAGTCATAGATTTCTGTTAAGAAACCATCGCGAGGACAGGAAGGTATGATTGAGTTTTTTTCCTTAAAACAAGGACCATGTTAAGAGTTTTATTAATGATGATCGTGTCTTCTCATGATTTTAAAAAGAAACCAGAAACACTATTTTGAGCATAAATTTACTTATTCTGATCTGCATTTTAGCATTTACAACACTGGTTCTTTGAAAAGTCATCAACTTTTGCTCATGGGGAAAAATTTTGATTTCCCCTCCACAAATGAAATGATGACTCGGACATAATTATTCATAAACAAATAAAAAAAATGAAAAATGAAAAGAACCAAATTTAAAAAACAGAAAAGAAAATTAAACAAAAAGATATATACAAAGGGGTGGATCTAGAATCATCAGGTGAAATATCTTTTGAGAGACTAAAAAAAAATAAAAAAATCCCTCATTTATATGAGTGTAGTCCTACTCTTGGCACCTTGGGTCATGGTTGATTTGATAGTTCAAATTTACTTATCTCTTTACTTTTCATTTGAAATTTTCATGATAATACTGCGGTTTTGAAAAGAAATATTCAATGAAAAGAAAAGAGAAAAGGATTAAAGTGGACTTCCCTGACAACAATCATATTATGGCTCCCTTGGTGTGCCCAATCATGTTCATAACTGCATTATTACAAAGAGAAACGGTGAGAAATAAAACTAAAGGAAAACCTACTTTCTAAACCTACTCCAAACTACTAAAATAGATGAAAAATGTTAAGTAAAATCATATTTCCATTGCATCCACAAGAGAATTTTTAATCTTGCAAGACATAGAAAGTTGAAAATCTAAATAAAAGAATGTAGTATTTGCAGATACAAAATAAATATGTTATGTTTACGTCCTATATATTCATTTAAAAACAAATCAAGCACAACCTTACCATTCTTTTGAAATTTCTTGATGTATGAATCCTCGAACTATTCTACAATCTTGTCATGATATGAGTCATAATGGCATGGAAGAGTGTAAGTTTGGAAAACTTGTCAAGATTATGGGGACCTAACATAACCATCAACTAAGGCTGAAGTGCCCCATCCCCCTGAGAATTCTCCAAGTGTTCATTAATTTATTCACATGGAGGATCTAAAAGAAATATGTCATTCTTACTTTCTAGATATTTAGGTAAAAACAAAGAAAGAACAACTTTATATTTATTAAGAAGATTTTTTATATACGAATAATCAAGATATCCTAAGATCCTGTCATAACAATTAGGATGCAAATTATGACTTTTATGAAATGAATATATCAATGGGGAACACATCATAAGAGGATTCATGACATCAATTAGATCATTGGTTTAAACGCTTCCTTTGATGAGATTGATCGTTTCAAAATGTGAAGCATAAAAATTATAATCAAAGAATGAATATGCAATTTAGAATATTTGATATCCATAAGAATGAATGCATTGTATTTTTCAAAAATGAATCATGTAAAATCTTCTTGCAACATGTCTTTTTCCCATGCGAGTGGTGAAAGTGAAAGAACGTCAAATCCGACTTCATAAATGTTATGTTCATAATTAATTTCAACAAATTTTGGCATATCAAAAATATTTGATTGTGATGGAAAAGAGTAAGATACCATGGGTAAAGTATCACTTCCACCAGAATCTAAGAAGAGATCAGGATATAAATAGTAAAAGGAATGAGAAACAAGCACATGAAAAGAATCTCTTGAGCTATGATATTTAACAATGTTTTTCTCAAGACATTCCTCTTCACTTTCCTTAAAACTTTCACTTTGTTTTGGTGATAAATCTTTCAACATAACATGATTGTCTAAATTTGCCTCATGTATGATAGATAATTCAAAAATTTTGTGACAAACATCTAATCTTTCCTATGGAAAAGGTACGCTTTAAGGATGAAGGTTTAAGGTTTCTTCTTCAAATTGCAGATTTACATCTCTAATTAGTTTCTTGGGAATGTTAGAATACTTAAGATTATTTTCCTCACCTAAGTGTTCTTCAATAACTGAGTTTAAGTATTGATTAGAGAAAGAGTTTGAAGAATATGGACATTCACCTTGACCCAACATCAAATCTTCTTCCACGATGGTCGAGGACTGAGTATACAATGATTCAGAGGAAAAACAAGTTTGATTGTCAGTAAGAACCTTTTCAATAGGTTCTACCTCCCTTGCTTGTTCAGAATTTTAGGATGGATTCTTCTCATTCTGCGAACAAAATTCTTCTCGCAATTGAGTGATAGGATTTGTAATTGGTTCGTCATTTGCGATTGAACATGGCTGGATGAAAGAGACGCAAGAATCATAGAGGAGATTTAGTACAAATGACATGTCATCAAGATTAAATTTACAGAAAGCATGATGGATTCTTGTTCAAAATCCTTCTGGAGATGAATTGTCATTGATTAACAAAATATGAAATTTTTCACACAATTGATTGTAATCATAGATTTCAAAAGAATCTAAAAATTCCTCTACAAATTGAAACCAATAAAAAATGTGATATGCTGGAAAAGACTCAAACCAATGTTTAATCCGACCCCTAAAAGTAAAAGCGAAAAATCTGCAGAAAACCATTAAATCAGAAATTTCATGTTTGATGCATTTGCACCAAAACTTGTTAAGGTGGTCTTTAGCAGATACATCACCCCCACCATCAAAGGTGATTTTGGAAAAGCGGGAGACTTTCTTGTTGGGAAAATCAGGTAATGAGAAGTGGAAATCATGTTACAATACAGTGATTTGGGGAGCCATGGGGAAATTAGAAACATTCGAAATAAAGACTCCTACACAACCATCTTATCAGTCGGCCCTCCTAGTGCCATTTGTTGACAGGAAAATTAGACCTACTGTCAACTAGAAGAATATATTTAGACCAGGGTTGTCTAAATAACCCAAGTTGTTTGGTGTAATCTATTCTGACGGGTTTAATGGCTCTATTAGCCAACTAGGGTCCTAAAACAAAGAAAATACATAAACTACTTAATGCTAAAAACTATAATAATACATATACTTTAATCTAATTATTTGAAAATGTTTTAAACAAAAGGATAAATATGAACATGTCATTATGAATAGAGTAATTACAAGTTGCAAGTTAGTGAATGCCTTGCAAAATCAATGTCTGGTAATTGTTTTCAAAAGTATATAAAGAAAACACATGTTTTTATATTTTCTGTTTTATAACCACATATCTAAGAAGCATAAATAAAACATGATTTGAAACAACGATAGACTGATGGTCAAAGTCAATCTAAAATTGACATGTTCCACTAATAAATAAAATAAAAGAAATTAAATGGAAATAAATCTAACCTGAGATTAGTTTCATACTGTTTTTATGTCTTTGTGTGATCCAGACCTCCAGCTACCTCGTCTGTGAGCAAAATGTGCAACAGACCTGTATTGACATCTCCTGAATAAACTCAAGGTGTTTATTGACAACTAGGATGTAAGAACAGAGTACTACACATGTATATCCAATGACCATATAATGATGAATGATTACAATAAAAGAAATTTTAATGTGAAGCATTCATTTGATACAATAATTGAACATCAAGCGTAAACCACGATATAAAATTGAAATAATAATCACATATATAATATATATGAAATAACAAGCTATGGAAAAAATTTAAAGCACTAAATACGATAGAACATTATATGTCATTAAGGCTAAAGCTAGATAACATATCAATATTCCAAAATACAAGAGACAAAACATAAATGAAACAACGTTACATTGGTCTAAAGTCGAAATGAAAACAACTTATCCATTCAGTTCTGAATATTACATGTCCATAATCTGTTTGAAGAAAAGTTGTCGTTTTCTTACAAAATGAACAGTATTTAAAGTGACATGAGATCACATTCTCCTATCTCATAGGATAGAGCAGCATCTCATAAAATCAAAAATATTACAAAAATAGTGGGATGGGATCCACTTATAATAGAGTTGGTTTTAATCAAAGATAGATCAAAGTTTTTTTTTTTTTTTACAAAACAAAAGAAGGAGAAAACACTAATCATTTAGATGCATAGTAAAAAATATATCCCCCAGATAATCAGCAAGAGAATGTCCCATTTCCTAAGAAAATAAAA
This sequence comes from Picea glauca, assembly GCA_000966675.3. Lineage (NCBI taxonomy): Eukaryota > Viridiplantae > Streptophyta > Pinopsida > Pinales > Pinaceae > Picea > Picea glauca. The sequence continues at coordinate 1,102,881 of JZKD02S1811364.1, forward strand.
ACAAATTTGATAAATCAGAACAAACAATCATTAATAACTATTTTTTTTAATAAACAACACTTGATTTTAGATAATAATTCCAACTGATTTTTAGAAAAAGCTAAGCTACAAGTTTTTGTAGCTAGCTACAGGTTTTTGTAGCCAGTCTAAATTAGTAAAAATCTAAAATAAAAATCTGTTTTTTTTTTTTTTTCAAACATAATCAAATCCAAAAAATAAACAAGTTTTAACTATTTCAACAATTTGACAAATCCGAATTTATGATGGTGGAATTTGTTTAGTTTTCTAATGATCATATTATTAGGCTGCTTAGTTCTATTGTTTATAAAGCTTGAATCTAAGTTACCATGTTTCTCATTTTTTTTTTAATTTCTTGATAGTAGGTTTGTTACTATGACCTTGATTATGCTCAGAAGCAAGGGTAGGGGAAAACCTTTCTTTCCACACATCCATTACCCGTTCCAACATTATTCTGGGTGAAAACACATGCATTGTGCTTCCTTAATCTTGGTGGTTTGCAAAGGAACAAAGTTTGGTTCAATGAATAGCAAGTAATCATGTGGATCATCACACATGTCTTTGATAGGAGGGTTTAGCTTTTGTCTATGATATAATTCAGTTGTTTTTTGCATATCTTCAAACCCACAGAGAGGAAATGGGAAAAAAGAAAAACTAAGACGAAACAAATTTTTTGAGAAAATGCTATCCAAAAAATGAAACATACCTCTGAAAAGGATTATTTTCTTAAGAATATGCCCTTAAAGAAGGTAAATGAACCCATTTCCGAAATGGGTTTTAAAGGGTTTGGCCTAATTCATAATCATTTTCTCAGAAATGCTCTCGCAAAAACGTGTCTCTGGTGTGCAATTACGAGTCTTAAAACAAAATAGAAAAAGCTTAGTCATTTCGTTCGATTCGCATCACAGATGCCATAACAAATGTAACCAGAATGCAACATGGATAACACTGGATAGTTTTGGGTTTGACTCATGGGAGCAATAGTGTAACATCCCTAGTAGAATATATACTTAGGGATTATTAAGTAAAAGATTTATTAGGTAATTAATTTTGCCTACCATGTTAATAACTAAACAAAGATTGATCTAATGATATTAATTAAGTAGTTATTAATTAATTAAAGGTTATAATTTTGATTAATTAATTAATTAACTACCTATTACATTTAATAACATGAGTATTAAATTTAATAGATTAATAAGTCATATTGTTTAAATTAAAAAGGTTACGTACACAGAAAGGGATAACATATTAATCACAAGAGGATATAATAAATAAAGGGGGATAAGGAGCATTAACTACGAAAGGATAAGATAAGGTAATAAATGGGTAGGTAGGGAAGTAAATGGGAGGGAATTCGGTGAAGGAGGCATATGAGCAGAGGAGGTTAGGAAGGAGGGGAGGATTCGACGGGAGAGGATTATTGATTTTTGGGGCTCTCTTGGATTGGCAGAGAGGAGAGTGGAGTTCTGTAGTCGGGAAGGTTCAGTACAGGCACCGGTTTGCTGGAGGTTTTGGGCACGGGGGCCAGGATATCCATATGATATCCTGGAGCTAGAAAGTTACCTAGTTGGCAGGGTGGAACAAGGTTTTGGGCAGTGTTTACACAATTCAACAGTGGTCAACAAGGCAACAACAAGGCAGCAAGGCGAATTAGCATCAGACCCAGGTAATTTAAATTGTGTATTTGTTTTATTTGCTATAAAATTTTATTATTTGTTGATAAATTTATATGCGAATGTGCTCAAAATAAGGAATATTTGAATTTTACTGATTTTCTCAATTAAAAGAAATTAGTGAATTTTTTGAAAGCAATATTGTTACAATTTATGTAATTATTTGATGTTAAATCTATTCGTCCCCTACACATGGTATCAGACCTTCATATTGAAGCATTGGGGCCTTAAGGGCCAAGTTCCTAGGTCCAACTCCAGCTCCGCCTAACCTGCAAACCAAAAGCACTATTATTTTGATTATATATGAACAAATCTAGATATATATAAACAATACGAATTGAAAATGTAAAAACAAATTTACCAAAGTAAAACAAGTGAAATATGAATACAACTAGGGTTGTTACAAAACTAGACGGACAAATCTTGATCTAAATGAAGCTGAACAGAATTGAAGTATGACGATGCAAACTTTCATACTTCACATATTTTTTCTTTTTATAAAATGATTCATATTTCTATTAAAGTATAGATGATATACATGATTTTTTTTAAATAAAAAGAGTCGTCATATGGCCACCACAAGCTACATAGTACAACCACAAGGCAAAAAGCCAATCCAATCAAAATCAGCCAGGCAAGGCCACATACTTTGTATATTGAAGAAATTGATAAATCAGATGCCAGGAATACGGAACGAGGGTAGTAGCTATGCTCAAGAAAAATTCCCATATTTGGTGAGATCAAAAGATTGATGAGATTCAGTTGATTGAGGGTAATAAATTGATTAAAACACTCACATATTTTAAAAAATATGCATTAATATGCATGTCACATTCTAGATGTGTTATCTTCTTCATTTTCCTATTTCCCTATGTTTTCTTGAGTTTTGTTTGTAATCATGATTCCTTTGTAAAAAAAGTAGTCACAGATGATGATAGTCATAGGATCAGGTTGTATGGGTAGATAAACTTGACTGTAATAGTCATGGTTTAAATTTTAAACCTAAGTAAATTTGTATTGAGTTGAATTCTTCATTTTGATAAGCTATGGCCTTGTGGTTATGTCTGCAGATTCACTATGACCAACCATGACAGTGTTTAGATGACCGGAAACAAAACAAAAAGAACAATGTCTTTCACTTTATCCAACCATGTTTTGTTTCTGTGTACATCTTGAAGAACATCCTTGAGAAGTTCTTCAAACTTCTTCTATAGTATAAAAGGCAAATCTATTGTAGATGTGACCTGTTTAGTACAAAATATTATGTACCTCAAAACAACTTGCAAATGTGACTAAGGGTTGTTCTACACTACCTATTAAACATGACAGGTTTTTTTTTGTTTGGTCAGTAAATGGTCATTTTAACAAAACGGACCCTACATTCGGATTAGATACTACAACCGACTTGGACCTGGCCTCGTCTGTTGGGAATCGGGACATACTGCCTTAGGACAAACTATCCATCCTCAGTTAACTATGAGATATCATAACATAGCACAACCATTGTTCGCTTTACTACAACATCATGTTTTTGGGGAGATTTACCAATTCACTACAACTGGTTTGACAACATGACAGATTCAATTAAAACAACTATTTCTTACTATATTCCAGCAGAGCCGAAAAATTCCCTGAAAAATAGATTGTGACCTACCACCATATCACTTGAATTTTGGTCGGTTAAATGAATTAAACAAAAATCACTAATACATTTCTCTGCTAAATGGATATAATTCTATATTTCTTTAGTTTGACGGGCTGTGAAAACTACAAAAGTGCCCTAATTAGACTTGTTCTTTCTCTATTGTAAATATATCATACTGAGCCCTAACTTGAATGGTTTGATTTGGTATAAGGCTTAAATTATTGGCTTACCAAATTCATAAATCCAAAGCATGTGTGTATGCGTCAAAAACGGAAATTACTGCCGAATAAAAGCTTGACGGTATGTTTATGTTGAACATTTGCAATAACATTCAAGATTTAAAGCTTTGAGAATACAAAACTTGGTTTGGGAAGTAGACAGTAAGTCTTGACGTAGGGAGAGTCGTTGAGACACTTGACTAACTCCATCGCTAATCCTTTGCAGGACTTGGCCATTTTCTCCTCCTGTTTCTACTTCTCCTCCTGTTTCTACTTTTGTTTCTGCCTCTTGAAGACAAAACAATATAATTTTCTTTTTCTGACCTAGAATAAATAAATAAAACTAACTTGTGAATGAGTGTTTAGGGATGTTAAATTCTTATGAGGACCACTGAAGTGTCATTTATGGCATGAGACGCCAACATCCTTACCACCAAACAATTTTCAATACCAAGACACAACCATGGTGGCGATTGTCAAAACAATAGAAAATAACATACATTAAAATTTGTGTAGCAACCAACTATCATGCTATGCACTAACAATTTAAGAAAACAAAGACTCTAGGGTTTAAGATCGCAACCTATTAAGGTCGGTCCCAGGTTCAATTCGCATGGCAGAATTTTTTGCTAGTACAGCATGCAAAGAACACGCAAAAAGTGGGCAATGCATTACGGGATAAAAATCAATCATACACAGTAAAAAAAAAAATTAGGTTCAGAAAACTGCATTTGTTTCCAATCCAACGAGAGCAACAAATTCTGTCCAGTACTGATTTCGAGTTGAAAATAAAAGACACTGCAACAAATCTCGTTTAAGTTTCCATAAATTGTAGTGAAACGACGTAATTCTGAAGAAAACGAATGAGATGGGTACCTTAAAAAGTAATTGGGTTCTTGATAAATTCAGGTAGGCCTCTATAAAAATCCAAAATTGAACGCGTTTGATCCTTTCAAACTTTCTTTTCGCTATTTTTAGCCACTTAGTGATGAGAAAAGAAGCAAATATCAAGATTATACATTATGCAAGCAATATTCCACTATAATATCATCATAAAATTTTCTACGCAATTTAAACCAACTATGACAATAACTCAATTTTCTGGATAAGAAAATAACTGGTGCACAATTTGACTTCCACTGAGGGGCCATCTCGCCAGAAATCCTCCAAAGATACCAATGATTCTATACTTAGCAGCTCTTCAGTGCCACCGCCATGCACAAAGCCATGACCAGACCAGCACCAACGCATATGAGGCCACGAAGAGGAGTATAGAAAAGGATGAGTATGGTGAGGGAGGGGCACGTGGGCCTCATGCGAGGACCCGCCGCCCACGTTAAATTTGTTTTTTTTTATTATGCGTATTTAGTTTTTTTTTTTGGGGGGGGTTAATTATTAAGGTTTCAATTTAAATTCAATGTAAAAAAAATTTAATGTTTGATTTTAAATTATATTTAAAATATTAATAAAATTACGAAAATTTAAATTATTTAAATTAAATTAATTACCTTATATTAAATTAAATTAAAACTCATAATTATTTAAATTATTTAACTTTAATAATATAAATTTAAAAATTTAAATTGACTCCATGGGTTTTGAGCCTGTGACCACCCACTACCTAAGTCTTAAGGAACAACCAAACGCCAACGCACCATGTATGTGCCTTGAAAAAAAAAATGTATGTTTGTTGATTAAGACGATTGAAGCTTAGGATTAATTTTAGCCTAGATTATTAGTTTTTAATAAACTAGCACAGCCGCAAAGTGGTTGGCGGTTGGTTAACGCCGAAAGGTACATAGCATTGGTGAACGTCGAAACATGGCCGACAGTTGTGGACAATTATTTAGATGCCACAGTTTAATCCTATTTAATCATTTAAACGTGGTAATTATATATCCTTACAAAAAAAAAAATTTATGTGATTAGGTAAATGTTAAAAAGTAAACATGTTAACGGATGCCTTGATAAATGCAAGAAAGTTATGAACAATAAATCGGACACATTGATTTTGGAGGACAACTAAGAATATGCCAGCATCTTCAATGCGTAGCCATCAAATAAGGGTTTAAGGTTAAGTAAGATTAAAAGATCATTGATTGTTCCCATTGTCAATAGGTGTACGCCTTTCGGCGTAAATTAATAAACATAAGGTCGGAAGTCACTTTAATCAAGTTGTAAACGAAAAGTTAAAAGGGCTTAGACTAGGACCAACGTGAAGGAGGTGGCATATGCACTAGGAGAGTAAGCATAGGAATTGGTGAGTATGGTGCAAGACTAGCGTAGCTACAGGGAAAGGGAACCAATAGTTTTTTCGTTGGAGCGAAGAAATCAAGCTTACACGCTTAATCCTAACCCTAACCTAGTCAATCCCCTAAAGGAGTAATGTCTGTTTACAGACAAGTAAAGAAAACTTATGCCTAACCCTGTTTCTAGTTTGAGTAGTGTTTATGGATAAATTTGTGAGTGCGGACACAGACCAATCTCCCCAGATCCGCCTGGATCTGGAACAAACCGTAACAGAATACTACTCTTTCCCTAGATCTCGATATTGAATGAACTAAGAGAAATGGATAGTGTACATACCTTATGAACGCTCTCCTTTAAACTCTGTTGTTCCTTGCTCTGCTCCGATGCTCTTGTCTCGTTCCAATCACAACAACACAAACCAATCATAGCAAAGGCATTAATATATTCAATACCTAGTCTATACACGTGATCAAGGAATCATGTAATAAGATGACATCATCATTATGGGAAAGG
>JZKD02S1811364.1:1127836-1139795 GCA_000966675.3 Picea glauca
TAATTAATTAACTACCTATTACATTTAATAACATGAGTATTAAATTTAATAGATTAATAAGTTATATTGTTTAAATTAAAAAGGTTACGTACACGGAAAGGGATAACATATTAATCACAAGAGGATATTATAAATAAAGGGGGATAAGGGGCATTAACTACGAAAGGATAAGATAAGGTAATAAATGGGTAGGTAGGGAAGTAAATGGGAGGGAAGTCGGTGAAGGAGGCATATCAGCGGAGGAGGTTAGGAAGGAGGGGAGGATTCGATGGGAGAGGATTATTGATTTTTGGGGTTCTCTTGGACTGGCAGAGAGGAGAGTGGAGTTTTGTAGTCAGGAAGGTTCAGTACAGGCACTAGTTTGCTGGAGGTTTTGGGCACAGGGGCTAGGATATCCATATGATATCCTGGAGCTAGGAAGTTACCTAGTTGGCAGGGTGGAACAAGGTTTTGGGCAGTGTTTACACAGTTTAGCAGCGGTCAACAAGGCAACAACAATGTAGCAAGGTGAATTAGCATCAGACCTAGGTAATTTAAATTTTGTATTTGTTTTATTTGCTATAAAATTTTATTATTTGTTGATAAATTTATATGCGAATGTGCTCAAAATAAGGAATATTTGAATTTTACGGATTTGCTCAATTAAAAGAAATTAGTGAATTTTCTGAAATCAATACTATTACAAGTTATGTAATTATTTGACGTTAAATCTATTCGGCCCCTACAATCAAGAACAAGTGCGAATGGAGAGTGGGGATACGAAAATGACATAGCCTTTGTGTTATCATAGCCAAGATAGTGGGAGTGAAAACCAGGGGTTTGATTCTAATCTTTACCATTCCTTCTTATGAGAGCCAAACATACAAAGTACCGAAACTGAATGGAGGTAATGAATGGCTCATTAATATTTCAAGCCAGGAAGGTGATGTAAAATCCTGCTCTGGCACACTGAGAAAACTTATTATTTGAGGACACTTGCTCGCAAGTGATATGGACTTTTCTGATGTTAAAACATTTATACTTGATTATGATGCGTTATGATAGACGACCTGATGTTTTACTATTTGATGTAGACAGGTGCTATTGACTCAGTTTTATTGAGTGTGCAGGGTTTTGGACCTTGAGGATGCAGAGGCATCGATGGAACCCCTTGGACTCTGAATTGAGTTAGGGAGTTTGCTATTTGGGTTGATTTATTTACTGTGATATTTCATTGATTTGATGATTTGATGTTGACATGTTCTGAAACGATTGTCGATGATGCAGGCTGACGATATCTTTCCGACCAGACTCGCATATGGAGTAAAGGGGCCACACATGATTTCCAGAGAGGTTGAGGGAGAGGGGTGGACAACAGCCCTGCCACCGCATCCTAGCACTCCCGTCGTGGATCAAACTGTAGGTTAATGATTACCTAGTTCGAGAGGATCCACAATGCCGTGAGGGCAGACTGCGACAGTCGCTCACGATGATTCTAAGGGGTGCACAATAAGGTGGGGGCCTTATTTTTTAGATCCCTTAGTCTCCCACAAGTTCAGCTCGTGAAGTGTTGACTCCAGGGGTTATAAATGTCTACCAATCAATCCAGTTGGCGAGTGGCACCCTTGGAGCATGAGGTGCATCCTGAAGGGCACGTCGCACAAAGGAAACGAATGAGGCAAGTGGCACCCTTGGAGCACGTGGTGCGTCCTGAAGGGAACGTCGCATTGATGTGGATGAAGGAAACAAACCTAAATAGCCCTAAGACAATAACGCCTTAAGAAATCCTTAAACAACTCCCCTAACCCAGTGTCGCCCAGTTCAGAATCTAAGTACTGAATCTAAAACTTTTAGGGTAAAATTTTAGTCTAACCTTAAGAACAGACCCTGGAATAAAAATAACAATTTAAACAAGAACCCACCTAAGAAATAGTTGGGTCTTCATAAAATTCTTGGGGTAAATAAAGAGAGTAAGGACTTAATTAAACTAAAGGATTTAAAAAATTTGCAAAGAGGAAATTAATCCCTAACTTGTGAAAGAACAAAAGATATTAAATAAATAATAATTGAAAGGATTATTTAGCACATTTACCTTTTTGGTTTTAAAAAAAATGGAGGGATTAATAAAACAGGGAAACTAAGTAATAAGGAAACATAGACAACTAATAAGTAAAGAAATTATTTAACGTGCGGGAGTTTAAAAAGTTATGAATTTAAAAAAATAAAATGAAAGGATTAATTAGCGCATTTACCTTTTTGTTTTTAAAAAGAAAAAGGGGGGAATAATAAAATTAGGGAAATGATTTTGGGAGAAACATGGGGGATGAGTGACACTTGTAAGACAGAGAATTTTTAGAGGGTTTTCAAAAAGAAAACTTAAATTAAATGTGATTAGGGCAAGGGGGGGGCTGAAAACTCTATAAAAGAAAGGGGGATGAGGGAAAATGGGGATGGGTTGTTAGGTATCGTTATGCTGTCGAATTTGGACTAGACTGATTGCTTGTGAGGAGTTGGGATTTTCTCAGCTCGGATTAGAGTGGTAGCTCAGCCTTGGAGGTGAGATGGGAAGCTAGGTATACCATATGGACTGTGTGTGGCCCCTTTGTGGCTCGGGGGGCTAAGGGGGAAGCAGAGTACCCCTAGCGTTTGGCTGGGAGGTACCGGTGTAGTTTCTATGGTCGGCGAGCAGGAGCGGCACAGAGGGCGGGATGCGGCACAAAGCATGAGACGTCATCCAAGGCAAGCGAAAGGGCATAGGTATGTCTTTCATATTTTGGGCGATATAAATCTCTGTGGGAGTTTTGACCTTGCTGTGGGTGTTTATAAACTGTAGTTTCAATGGTTATTGTATAAACTTAGTTTATAAACTATAGTTTCAATGGTTATTGTATAAACTTGTAGTTTCAAGGGTTATTGTATAACTTAGTTTATAAATTGTAGCTTCAATGGTTGTTGTATAAACTGTAGTTTCAATGGTTATTGTATAAACTTGTAGTTTCCATGGTTATTGTAAAAACTTACTTTATAAACTTAGTTTCAATGGTTATCGTTGTTCTGGAAATCGTTGTTGTAGTTTCAATGGTTATCGCAGTTGTGGAAATCGTTGTTGTAGTTTCAATGGTTAGTTAATAAACTTATATGGGTGTGTTTATGTTGGTGTAGGGGAAAATAGTTTTTGTAAATCGCCCTGGCATTCGTTTTAGAAAAAAAGGGTGTTTGTGAAAGCGTTCTGGCAATTCGTTTTCTTTACTTCTGTGGGCAATCCGTCCGGGAGGATTTAAATGAATTTGTTCCTGTAATTGTTTCTGGGCATTTCGTTTTTCTCTTATGAGTCAGTGTTATTGCCTGTAGATTCTCGTTGGGGTTTCATTCGGTTGTGTTGGGTTTTTTTTCAATTTTTAATATGTATGGGATACTTCATTTTGGCATCAGTCGTATGGGCTTTGTTTATAAATTTTAGAGTGAGCTGCTGACCATAAACCTATTCTTTCTTCCGTGATGATCCTTCCCACCCCGGGCCTGCATATATTATCACATCTCCATTGTCAATTTCGTCCTCTTAACCACCAAAACAACCATGTTGGTAGCCAACGACACCATGTGGCCTGATTCGTCAGGATTTCCAAGAGACTGAGTCGTAAGCCTTGTGAATGAATATCCCGTTTGGCGCAGAACTTTTCTCTCCCTCTCTGCCGATGGAAGTTCCTGACTAATTCATGTGCTAGCAGCACATTGTCCAGGATGTTCCTGCCCTGTATAAAATATGACTGATGAGGACTAACCAAAATTTGTAGTGCATCTCGCAAACGGTTAGCCAAGATTTTCAATATAATTTTTAGATCACATCACATAATGCAATAGACCAGAATCATCAACTTCACAGGGTTATCAACTTGGGGACTGAGAACAATAAAAGTGGAATATTTACCTGAAGGAGCAACTTCCCTATCTTAAAGAAATTGCAATGGATTTTACGAGATCTTCTTTAACAATGTCCCAGCAAGCCCGAAGGATTTAAGCATTAAACCCATCGGGACCAGGCGCCTTGTCTGGGTCCATATTCTTAACCACCTGCTCAACCCTTTAATTTTTGCTTGTAACATATACCTACCTGAAGAGGTCTACGCAACCTTTAATGCTCAACAGCTTTCAAGACTGGAATACATCTCCAATCTTTTGACCACCTTAAGGAGACCGTCAGTCTATAGCTGTTAGGGTTGTTGGTAATTGAAATAATTCCTTCTCTCCATTCCCTCAAAATATAGATAACTTACATGTTATTTAAATATGATTGGTCTGGAGATACAAGTTCAACGTAAGACATTCTTAGTTGTTGCACTCATTTTAGGTTAATGTTGTTGTTAGCCTAAGGATTGCGTTAATGATTTTAGAATGTGGAGTTGATTGATTTGGGATTAGAGTTTAAATGTTAGTTGTTTCTTTAATTGATAAAATTACAGTTGTTCATTATTTAATTATGATTAATGAAGGAGTAAACAATTGGGTTGGTTGGGTTAATTATTGATTTATCATTATAGATTCATTGTAATTCTTGCTTAAATGATAATGCACATCCCCTCAATATTTGATTATATTAAAGGATTGAGTTAATGATTTTAGATGGCACAAAGGACAAGTGCAATAATCATCCTGGATGTGAAATGACTTATTAAAATAATATGTTTAAGAGGATTACAACCTAGGGCATGCAACCAATAGGGAGAATCCATTTTTTTTAATGGATTAATTATCCTTATCCATTTTTGTGCCTAATTAGTTTGTATGGACAAGATTAAAAATGATGGAATTACTCTACCTATCTTGACTTTAAGTTTATATAAATTGGTTAGTCACCAAACTTCCAATACTCATAGCGTTGCTAGCTGTGCTCCAGAATTAACTACCTATCTGGCTTATGTTAACCTTCGATTATTTTATTTACGATGTTCTTGTAATGTAAAGCCATATTTAGTTTAAATTACAATGCTATGAATTCTTCAACCATCCAATACACAATATGGTTCCCTTTGATTTTAATTTATTATGTTAAATCGTCGATTATTTATTTACCATGTTTTTGTAATGGAAGCCATTATTAGTTTAGACCATAGTTCTATTCTATTATAAAAGTAAATACATGGTTATTATGGTCAGGTTTTTAGTAGTTCCATTGTAATTAATAACCAACAAAAGGAAAAAGACATCATTGTTTTAATTGCAATGATATCGTGACATAGAAGGCGATGATATGGTTATGTTATGGTGATAATATGGAAATTTGTTGTGAGTGCTAACGTGTAAATGTAGGGTCCTTAAATCTAAGGGTAATCAATTATTATGATTCAGTAAACGGGGATTTGCAATTGATTAATGTACATTACTTAAGACTGGGTCGGTAACTCGTCGTTTAATGGAAATCTTTGGAGTAGTTGGTCTGTGATTACGTCATTAAGTCTTAATCTTGGATGGTCAATGTCAGAGTCCTTCTTACTTGCACCTTCCTAGAGGACATGTTGTTCATATAATTTGTGTTGTACGAGGTCGTAATCATTTTATTTCTTGGTTAGTTTGTCGGGCGGGATGTAGACACCTCCATGTGGCCTTAGTATGTAAGTCTGGGTGTGTGATTAGTCTGTGTAAAGAATCTAGTGTTGTATCAGGAGTCTCGGGCCCTTTAAAGGCAGGGTTTCCACTCTTACAACACACCTGACGGAGATTACTAGTTTCTGCCTGAGCAGTCGGCCAGGAGCCCATCTGACCTTCTCTCTCCGGAGCAGAGGACTAAGATTAAATGCGCTGCTTTCCTGTGCAGAAATAGTAAGATCTACTCTTATGGATTCTTCCTTATGTCTATGGTCGTTTAATGCTTGCAGTTACTTGTGGTGCGCCTTATGTCGTCTTGCTATGTTTGTCTTCCTTGCGTCTTGTTAGTCATCGGGTGGCAACGTAGAGTCAAGTGTGTCAGTTCCCTTTCTACATGCGTGCACACAATTTCAAAAAAAAAAAAAAAAAAAAAAATTTGCACCTGCTATCAGAGTTGTTGTCGTAACGAGGAGGTCGTTACAGGTGAGGTGAGGACGTGAGTACAACAGGTATGTATTAATTTTTATGACTGTTGGTACTACCATTGAATCCGTGACATGACTATAAGACAAATATCAAAAACTCTTCACAAATCAAAAACTACCAAACCATTGAAACAATAATCGTATTAACACAAAAAAATGGGTCTAACAACCATTTTATAAGATTTTTATTTCAATTACATATGAATGGTTTGTTTAAAGATGTTCCTAAGGCATACAGTTATTAAAACAGCCCAAGTTTTATGTTTAATTCATGCTTACAGTCATGAATTAAATTTAAAACAATCGAAAATCGAAAAAGTAAAAATCAATAAGTTAGGATTTAACCCAACAGTCATTTTGAAACTCAGAAAAAGTTTACAAATTCGAGGTGATGGCAGCTACGATCGAAAGTAATCTCTTTCGATTGTGTTAAATATCAAAATCGTGTGTGGTTGCCAACATATACCTAAGACAATTGTCTCAGCCATAGATACAATGTTTACTTCAAATTTATGGAGGGAATTATTCAAAGTATTTGGTAAAAATATGAACTTTAGCACATCATACCATCCACATTCATATGGCAATATAGAGATAGTCAAGCAAGTAATTGAAGACATGTTGAGAATGTATGTGATAGATAAGCCATGTAAGTGGGAAGATTACTTTCACTTGCTTGAGTTTGTCGATAATAATGGGTATCAAGGTTCATTGAAAATGAGCCCATTTGAAGCGTTGTATGGAAAGAAATGCAATACTCCAGTGATTTGGGACAACCTAGCAGACAGAGTGGTACTTGGGCCAGAATTACTCAACAATATTGAAGACCAAATGGTTAGAACATGACATCTATAGAATTTAAAGTGGGGGGTCATGTTCTTTTAAAAGTGAAGCCCAAGAAGAGCTCGTTGAAATTGGGTAGTTGTAAAAAGCTAGAAGAATGACTCTGTGGTCCATTTGAGATATTGGACATAATAGGGCCAGTTGTATACATGATTGCATTGCATGCTTCCATGAATGTGCATATTTTATTTCATGTCTCTTTGATAAAAAAATATGTACATTATCCTAACCATGTTATTGATTCACATCTCATTCAGGTAGAGACAGAATGAGACATTTAGGCCTAGCCAATGTGAATATTGGACAGAAATTCAAAATGCTTTGGAATCGAGTTATAGAGTTGGTAAAATTCTAGTGGACCTACTACGGTCCTGAAGATGCTACCTGGGAGCATGGATATGCCATGTGGATAGAGTACCTTCAAATTTTCGAATAATGTTTGAGATTTTGATCTTTGTTTTGATATATGCACTAAGGACAATGCCAAAATAAGGGGGAGGGGATGTAACACCCTGGTTTTTTAACTCCATATCAAATATTGTATTTTGTCAAGTTATGATGGCCAGAGTTCCGAAAGAATTATTAAGAGGCGAATGTGCCTAGGAAATGTAATTTTTTATCATTATTAATAATAAATACATCGTTGGATGCTATATAGACAAGTACAAGAGTTATAGGGGGTTGTGATTCCACAAGAGAGGGGGATTCATGAGCTAAGCGTTTATTTCATTTTTTTTATTTACCCATTATTGTCTTAATGGAGAATAAGAATTACATGAGAGTCTTGGAGGGAAGGCCAAGTGGTTCCTTAATTCCAGGAATTACATAAACCCATCCTTGGTATTTTTTTGGGTTCTCACTCCCGTTCTCATTCTTGTAATTCTATTGGTTGTTTCACTCATTCACTCAATTTCTCATTGTTCACACTTTTCATTGGGATTTCATTCCATTAATTCTACCATCTTCTCATCTTTCCTCATTCATGTCTTGTCTTGGGAAAGGAAAACAACCCATTGAATATAAGCCATGGTATTGTTGGTTGTAGAGATTGTTGGTGGAATCTAGCCATGAATGAAGACCTGCATGTCTGAGATGATTTGGTATGTTCCATGTTTTTCTCACATTTGCGAGTCCTGAGAGTCCCAACATGGATAGTATAGACCAACTACACTGGATCCCTAGAAGGAGATGGAAAACATGAGGGATTGTGTGGCAGAGAAGGCGAGGGTCCATTCTCTTGGATTGTGCAGGATGGATATAAGAGAGATGGGTACTTGGATTGTTGTAGGTGTTGGGAATTCTATGATAGCTTGAGTGTTGAATGGTTTGGGAAGCCAAGTGACAATTTGGAACCATATTTCTAGATTCATAGCCCTAGATTGGGGGTGATACTACTACTGAGACTTAGAACAAAAATGTCTATAGTGGGGTGGAACATCCTTGGTTTCCAGCTAGGTTGTGTCTTGTTTTCAAAAAAGATAAGTGCTCTATGTTATGGTTATTTACTTGTGTATGATTTATTCCGATGTGTATTTATTTATCGTTGAATTCAATATTTAGAATATTCATTCTTTCTATTTATTGTTGTGCATGACATATGGTTCATTTCGTTTATGTTAAAATAGAATCTTGATTTATTCATGTGAACATTTCATGCATCTTTATGAATAAAGAATGCATCAGAAGTCAAATTAGTTCCAGAAGGGGACTCGAAGTTAGTGTAGCTCGACCTGTGGGTGGTTGGGTACGTTACAATGGTAGTGCAAGAAAAGAAGCAAGGGGGGATAAGGATCTGTGTAGACTTAACAAAATAATTCTTTTCTGCATGATCCCTTACCTACCCTATTTAGAGATTAAGTGTTGGAGAATGTAGGAGGTCAAGAAACCTATTTATTTATAGATGGGTTTTCAGGATATAATCATATCAGGATAGCACCAGAAGATCAACATAAGACAACATTTTCTACAGAATGGGGATCGTATCAGTATACAATAATGCCATTTGGGTTGAACAATACCACTACAATTGTTTTAAGCGTAGTAGTGGTTTCCTTCAAGGATTTTATTCATAAGTTTTTTGAAGTTTATTTGGATGACTGAACAATGTTTAGTCTATTGAAGGATCATGTTGAAGTGTTAAGATTGAATTTATATAGGTGTAGACAGGGTCTGTCAGTGAATCCATTGAATATTAGGAAATTCAAGGAGTTTATAAGGAGATATGCATAGATCACTGTGCCGATGGAGAAATTATTGAAAAAAGACATCAAGTATCGATGGAATGAGGAGTGTCAACAGAGTTTGGATATTTTGAAGGAGGAAATGGTGACAATGAAAATTTTGGTGTTTCCATACTAGTTAAAGGAGTTTCATGTTCATGTGGATTCATCTTCAGTAGCACTTGGAGCAGTATTGACACAACCAAGAGAATGTGATATAGATCACCCTATTGCATTTGCAATAAATAAGCTGTCAGAATCAGAGAAACATTATAATACTATGAAAAGAGAATAATTAGCTATGGTATATGCATTGCAAAATTTCAGACATTATTTGTTAGGATAACATTTTAATATTTTTACAGATTACTCTGCTCTTATATATTTGGTTAATAAGTCAGTGTTGGGGGGAAGAATATGCAGATTGTTACTATTGTTTTAGGAGTTTGACTTTGAAGTTATGGTGAATCCTAGAAGATTGAATGTAGGTCCAGATCATCTATCAAGGATAACTAATGGAGAAGAACCAATCAGTTTGGAGGAAAATTTTCTGGATGTCCAATTGTTTTCAGTAGATATTGTTTATGAGTAATTTGCTGACATTATTGAACTTTTGAGTATAGGATTTTCCCTTAAGGAATTTAAAACTGTGCCAAAGAAAAATTTGGTAGTTAGAGTTGCAGACTACCAACTGATTGTAGGTTGCTCGTATAAACTTGGTGCAAACAACATTTTGAGGAGACGCGTTATGGAGAATCAAAAGAATATCATTTTGGTTGATGCGCATGAAGGAATAGATGGAGGGCATTATTCAGGGGAAGATATTGCACAAAATATGTTTCAGGCATGATTATGGTGTCTAAAACATCACAATTATGCAAAGGAATACCATCATAATTGTGATTTCTATCAAAGGGTTGGAAAGCCATCTAGGAGGGATGATATGCCATTAAAATCTCATGTAAATTTGAAAGTTTTTGAGAAGTGAGCAATAGAATTTGTAGGTCTAATTAATCCACTAGATAGAAGATTAGGATCAAGGTATATAATTATAGAAACAAAGTATTTAACCAGATGGTATGAAGAAATAACAGTGAAGGATTTCATCACAGAGACTTCACCACACTTCTTATTTTAACATGTAGTCACAAGATTTTGATGCCCTAGAGTTATGATGAGTGACCAAGGGACTCATTTTATTAACATTACAATCTAGGAAATGATGAAGAATTTGAGATATATCATCAAAAGAGTAATCATTACCATCCTCAAGCTAATGTAACAATGGATGCATTTAAAAAGATGTTGGAGAATGACTTAACCAATATTTGTAATGTGAATAGGGCTTAGTGGGATTTGAAGTTACCAACATTACTATAGGCTTATAGAACTACATGCAACAAGCTTACATGGTATATGTTTTTCATATTGGTGTATGGAGAGGAAGCAATGGTTCCCTTGGAGTATTTGATACCTAGTCTGTGCATTGCAACTATTACAAATTCGACAAAATGAGGAACAATGAAGAAAATATTGGATCAAGTTATGGAATTGGAAGAAGATGGGATCATAGTTGGTTTCCATCAGTAAGTATAAAAAGAAATAGATAAATCTTGGCATGACAGACATATTAAGAAGAAGAAACTCAAGGAAGGATATTTGATTCTCCTCTATGACAATAAATATTTGCGACACCTAGGGAAGTTTAGGATGCATCAGCTAGGGCCATATGAGATAAATTTTGTCACAGATGCAGGTGATGTGCAACTGTATGATTTAACAAGAAAATAAATTCAAGGTTTGGTGAATGGTAGTCGACTGAAATTGTATAGGTATTGTCGACCTACTAACGCTTAGTAGATGTCGCACATACAAGTAAAATTGTACATAATGTATATATTATGAGTTAAAAGAAGAAAAAGAAAAGAAAAAAGAAGAAAAGGAAGAAAAACTAGAAAAAGAAGAGAAATGAAAAAAGAAGATGGATAAGTGGTAGACAAATAGTTGAAGGATACAACGTGCAATAGAACCTAGAAGGAGGTATGGCATAACTTGGGGACACTATGTCATAGAAAAAGTGAACATAGAATGATGGGATGGAAAGTAGTCGGAAAAAGAATAAGGAGAAAAACAAAAAAGTGGGATACAACAGAGCATTTATGATAGATTGTATAAGAGAAGGAAACTTGCAAGATAAGACTCATTATGACTTATAGAATATGAGAGACAAGGAGAGAAATTTGAGCATGAAGCAATCACTATCATATTTGGCCCATTTTGCGATGGTTGTTTTGACGTTATTGGGATGTTATTTCGTTGATATAGAGACGAATTTGGAGTCTCTGAAATGTCAGTTGAGGGGACGAGGAATTTGCGACGAACTTGATCAAACATCGCACAAGTGACGATATAGGCAAGCAATCTTAAACCAACTTTTCATTTAAATTGCGACAACAACTTGTATAGGTAAATCGACGCATCAATAGAAGTCGTCGTTGCATATTCAACGATAACTTTTTTTTGTTTATGTAGCTAAACTGACGCAACAATAAAATTTGTCGTTGCCTATTCAACAACAACTTTTTGTTGTTTATGTAGCTAAACCGACACATCAATATAAGTTTTCGTCGCCTATTCAACGAAAAATTTCCATTGTTTATATAAAAAAACGCATCAATAGAAACTGTCATCGCATAGGCGACGACATCTTTTTGTTGTTTATATAGAAAAATCGTCGCATCAATTGAAACTGTCGTCGCATAGGCGAGAACAACTTTTCGATGTTTATATAGAAAAACCGTCGCATCGATAAAAGTTGTCGTCAAATATGCGACGACCAAAATTTATTTA
>JZKD02S1811364.1:1144979-1155788 GCA_000966675.3 Picea glauca
AAATTCATAATGTCAACATGACATGAACATTGAAAATATGAAATAGGGCTCCTAGAAATGCATACAAATAACACAAATCCATGAACATACAGGAAGTAGAGAAAATAACACAATTAAGGGGAAAACTTACCACACCATTTTCTTTTCACTCAAGATCCTTTGTATTGGACATGTTTCATATTACTTCATTAGAATCATTCTTTGCATGAATAACATAAAAGTTATAATAATTATAAGGAAAACACCAATTAGTGGATACACCTAAACTGTTATGTTGCACTAGGTTTCTAGCAAAGGCATGCAACCAGATGTTTTGGCAAAAGTTTTTTTTATTGATGCACCTAAATTATTATGTTTTACAGGTGCCCTTTAATATCTAAAGCATTGGTGATCCATGGATACAAGTGCATTGGAGAAAGAACATGTCAAAAATACATCAGTTCTAAACATTTTTCAAGACACATTGATGATCCACATTGGTCTAGGTGCATCGATGCTTCTATACCAATGTGCACCCAAGTGTAAAAAAACACAAAATACAGTAGTGCTCGACTTTGGTTCCAAAAAAATTGTGCTCCATGACACATGTGCACTAGAGTGATAATAGCCCAAAAAGACATCAGTGCTTCGCTTCTGTATTGGTATATTGTTTCTCCTATTTGGTATGGGTGAATGTAATGAACCTCCCCATTACGACGACAACCTCTCATAGCAAGTGAAATTTTTTTTTTTTTTTTTAAAGGTGGGTGCATGTGTGTACAAGGGAAACAACACATTTGACTCTGTGTCACCACCCGACAATTAACAAGACGCAATAACGACGAACACAACAAGACGACGTAAGACACACATCAAGTAACTGCATGCATTTAACGACGAATCAACGACAATGAGATAGACTGTCTTCCCACCCATCCTACCCTGCAATGGTTAGGACCTCCAAGACACATAAGCAACGCTCAAGCCCAGGTTCCCGTCAATTTTAACCATTTAAGGTCTCAGGGCTGGCGGCTATTCTGAGGAACATGGAGGTGTCTACATCCCGCCCGACCCAATAAGACCAAGCCTACTAAGACAATGATAAAGACACAACCATCAATCACATTCAACAAGGTTATCTAATAACCACATAACTACAATAACCCTTACCATACCTGATAACCACTTTACATTTTAGGTTACGAAATCTTGCAATTAAATTACAATTACCAACCTTTTATTTAGTGTCGAATAACCATCAACTACAATATCCTTTACCTTACATGATAACCATGTTACCCTTCTTATTACTAAACCCTTGAGATAAATTACAATTACATAAATTTTATATGTTTCAACCATAAAATTTCAATGACCTTACATGAAGAAATATTGCAAATAAACAATGAGGGGCTCACATTCATAAGTTATGAATGCTAGCATAGCAATCTTCCTGTTGCAGGAACCTTACATTTTGTATGATATCAATCACAAGAAATTACAAGAACATTCCCTAATCATAACCATATCATCACTATCTATCTTACAATAATATTATAATTAAATAACCAAGATTTTTCCTTTTATTTGTTATGAATAACAATGACACTACAGTAACATTTCCATAACCTAACCATATCATCACTTTTCCATTAAAACAATATTCAATTAAACAACAAGGATTTCACATTTTATTTGTTATGATAAAAATGACACTACGATAATATTACCATAACCCAATCATATCAACACTTTTATATTACAATAATATTCAATTGAATTAACTAGGACTTTACAGCGTATTGTTATTATTTACAAATGGAGCTACAATGGTAAGACCGAAAATTAGCCATATCGTTGCCTTTATATTAAATAGTTTTGAAATTAAAATAACAAGGGCCCTACATTTTAATGGTCACAATTAACAATGAAATTGATGACTCTTCCATAAATAACCATGTTCTTATTATTAACATTACAAGACCATGCAATAAAATAGCATTGACCTTACTTTTAAATGACAACAATGATTGGCCTTACATTTTATCCTTAACCAAAAATACATTTACAGTCACAACCGTTTCATTTATATAACCAACAATAAAATGCAGTCACAACAATTACACCCTTCTATCACAACGTTAGGTATCCAGATAACAAGGCTGGCGACTATGAGTCCTGTCAGAGCCCATTCTGGCAACCCAAGCACGCATGCCATAATTCATGCATCCAGTTGGAAGAATCAATGGCAGTTCCCCCAAAAGGCGACCGTAGTTTCTAAAAACATTCACAACTCCCTCCCGAAGGCACAGAATTCTACTCATGCAGTGCGCAGAGAGAGAGGACGTGTCTACAATCGCCGAATGCGGCCTTACGCCAGTTGCAAGCAAGAGTAATAAGGTTTAAATGTTGTTGGGTGAATTTTACGAGGTGGATGGGGTATGAAGGTTAAACGAAACATTCTTCCAATGATAATACCTCCCTAAGAAATCAAAAACAATATGGGCCGCAACAAAGACGTCAGGTCCTGTACAGGCGAAATAAAGGAATGGTGATATTAAAAATATCGCCCAGCAAAATTTGCGGAAGGAATTAAAAATTTAAGGTTTACAGTGGACGACCATAGGTGAAGACGTATGTGCAATAACCAGGGCACAGGGTGCACAACAATCAAGATTAGGATTGACACGCTCATCGCCGAAGAACACTGTCAAAGAAATCAACAAAAGAAAAACGCAGAGGTGTTGCGTCGGCAACCTCCAGGAAAAGGAAAACGAGAACGTTCAAGCAGAGATTACACCGATGACTTCTCTGAGGGAAAACCGAGTCTGTAGAGCGTCATCCCATGGGAAGAAATTAAGGGACTCAGGGTGAGGGACAATCTCATCGCTCAGGAAAAAATATAAAAGGAAATCATCAAATAAATTGGGTTATAGAGGAAAATCGTATTGGCGAGGATCTACCTATACATTACCAGTGCCTAGAAGGGAGAATTACAAAAAAACACGTAACAATGAACTTAACACCCAACCGTAATAGAAAATGCCCACATCCCAATCAAACGCCCACAGTCACATATGAAAAATGCCCCCAACCATGATTAAATACCTACAGCGATACAAACGTCCACAGTCATAGAAAATGTCTGCATTAGATTTAAACACCCACAATCATACATGGAAAACGCCAATGGTAATCGAAAACGCCCTTCCCAGCACAACAGAGAAATATAAAAAGAAAAATTGCAAACAAAGGTAACTTGGGAACTGCCCTGATAGCAGAACGACCCAAGCAAGCCGATTTTTCCCCAAACCCACAGGAAAGAAAATCTCAATTTAACAAGGCAAGGAGTGTTTCGAAATCCAACACAAAATTCACCGAAATCCATTTATAAAAGGACAACCAAGAACTACATTCGCGTGCCAGAGTTGAATTTTGCATGTCAAGGTACCCAACGCAACTACCAATGATTTCCATGGTTATCACGGTTTCTCTTTTTAAAATTTTTTCTTTTTCTTTAAGGGAAAGACGCAGCTATACACATGAACCCATCTTACAGAACTTCTCCACATTAACACACAGTGGTAACTTCACTACTTTTACAATGCTTCCATGCACATACAACCATGCAATATAACTATGACAGATATTTTTAATGACTGTAATCTATACATCCATGATTTAAATGCTAAAATACAACGTCCAGGAAAAGTTACATCACAAGAGTAATGCAAAAACATGAAGTTACCAACCAGGGAACAGTATAACCTAGCTAGAACGCTGACCACAATGATATTAGGAAATCAATTGAACAACAGAAGCTTAATATGAAATTCATCCATTAAAATCATCACACAGATCCCCGCATAAATTTCTAATGCATTATACTCTCCTTTGCCTTGTCGCTCGCCTCGAATGAAGTCTGTGCGCTCCATGCCGCTCCTGCTCGCCAACCATCGAGACCTCCCCGGTACCTCCCAGCCAATCACTAGGGGTACTCTGCTTCCCCCTTAGCCCCTCGAGCCGCAAAGGGGCCACACACTATCCAGATGGAATTTCTAGCTTCCCAACTCACCTCGCAAGGCCGAGCTACCACTCCTATCCCAGCTGAGAATTCCCAACTCCTCACAAGTAATCAGTCAAGTCACAAATCCGGCAGCGTAACATTACGCTAATAGCTGATCCCCTTCTTCCTCATCTTCCCTTTCTTTTATAGAGTTGTCCAAACCTCACCCTTTCCCTAAATCACTTTTAAATTAAGTTTTAATAAAAATATTCTAATATTCTCCTTCACACAAGTGTTGTCCATCCCTCTCTTTCCTCCAATAATTAATTTCTTTAAATTATTAATTGACTCATTTCCCTCACCCACCTAGATTTTCTCCTAAATTTCCTCCTAGGTGTTCCTAGATCCCCTTACATGTTTTAAATAATTTCCCTAAAAATGAAGTTGCTAAATTAGCTCAAATTAGAAGGTTCTTAATTGTAGATTCCTTACTATGTTGACCTCGCTTTTTACCATAAGTTCCCAACTTTCCTTTATTATGTTTTCTCCATTACTTAGTTTCCTAATTCTTATTATTCCCTTCTTTCCCCTTTTTATTAGAGCCAAAATGGCAGTTGCGCTATTTACTCCTTTCCCTTTATTATTAATTTAAAATCTTTTTATACTTCCACAAGTTAAATAATTTATTTCCTCTTTACAATTTAAAACCACGGATTTTAATTAAATTATTCCTCTCTTCAYTTTACCCTCTAAATTTAAGAAGACTAAAACTATTWMTTAAGTGGGTTTTAGTTTATATCTTTATTTTTATTTTTATAGKGTCTTTTYCTTAAGGCTAAACAAAATTTTACCCTAGAGAAGTTTTAGACTTAGGTTTAGATTCTGAACTGGGCGACAATTATTTAGGGAAGTCGTTTTAATAATTTCTTAAGGTGTTAAATGTCTTAGGGCCATCTAGTTTTGTTCCTTCCTCAACATCAATGTGGCGTTCCCTTCAGGACGCACCACATGCTCCAAGGGTGCCACTCGCCTCGGTTGTTTCTTTTGCGCAACGTGGCCTTCAGGATGCACCACATGCTCCAAAGGTGGCACTCGCTAACTTGTGTTTCTTTCGCGCGATGTGCCCTTCAGGATGCACCACATGCTCCAAGGGTGCCACTCGTTAACTTGTGTTTCTTTCGCGCGACGTTCCCTTCAGGATGCACCACGTGCTCCAAGGGTGCCACTCACCAACTTGACTGATTGGTAGACATCTATAACCCCTGGAGTCAACACTCTTCCAGGTGAACTTGTGGGAGACTAAGGGCTCTAAGTAATAAGGCCCCAGCCTTATTGCGTGCCCCTTAGAATCATCGTGAGCGACTGTCTCAGTCTTCCCTCACGGCATCGTGGATCCTCTCGAACTAGGTAATCGTTAACCTATAGTTCGAGCCACGGCGGGAGTGCTAGTAGGTTGTGGCAGGGCTGTTGTCCACCCCTCTTCCTCAACCTCTCTGGAAATCATGTGTGGCTCCTTTACTCCATATGTGAGTTTGGTCGACAAGCTATCGTCATCCTGCATCATCAACAATCATGTCAAAACCTGTCCACATCATATCATCAAATCAATGAAATATCACAGTAAATAAATCAACCCAAATAGCACAATCCCTGACTCAATCCAGAGTCCAAGGGGTTCCATCGATGCCTCTTCATCCTCAAGGTCCAAAACCCTACACACTCCATAAAAATGAGTCAATAGCACCTGTCTATGTCAAAGCAGTAAAACATCATGTCATCTATCATAACACATCATAATCAAGGATAAATGTTTTAATATCATAAAAGTCCAGATCACTTGCAAGAAAGTGTCCTCAAAGAATAAGTTTTCTGAGTGCACCAGAGCGAGATGTTACATACACCCCCTCTTGGTCTAAAATTTATCCCGAAGTTTCTCAGTATAAATACCGAAAAAAAAGTATCACAGTATCATAAGTCTATCTATCAAAAAAAAATGGAAACTGTTGGCGCATGTCATATGTGTCCTCCCAGGTCATCGAGTGGGGACTATAACTGTCCCACTGGACCTTGACCTGATTTATCATTCGACATCGTAACTGTCGAGCATGATGATCAAATATGCGGACCGACTCAGTCGTGAGTGCTCCCTCATCCAATACCTGCAAGGAAATCATGTCAATCACATGTGTAGGATCACTAATATAATGTCTCAAAATAGATACATGAAAAACATCGTGCATATGCCTCAAAGAATCAGGCAAGGCTAGTCAATAGGCCACGTGCCCCTTTCTCTCCATAATCGCAAAAGGTCCCATGAACCTAGGAGAGATTTTATATCCCTTTCCAAACTTGATCGAGTTCTTATGTGTTTTAACCCGCAAGAAGACTCGATCGTCGATCTCATAACTACCATCGACTTGGTGTGCATCAGCATAACTCTTCTGTCAATCCTGCGCTTCTTTAATCCTTTGTCTTATCATTTTCATTTGTTCTTCCATTTCTTGGATCACTTCTGGTCCCACTAGGACCCTTTCCTCAAGCCGATCCCAACTCAAGGGCGTCCGACACGGTTTCCCATAAAGAAACTCGAAAGGAACCATCTTAATGGTGCTCTGTAACTGTTGTTGTAAGCGAACTCTACTAGAGGCAGGAATTCTTCCCAACGCTTTTGTTGGTCCATAACGTACATGTGCAACATTTCTTCCAAGGTTTGGTTTGTACGTTCGGTCTGTCCGTCAGTCTCTGGATGATACGCAGTACTAAAGTTAAGTTGGGTTCCCAAGGCCTCTTGGAAACTTTTCCAAAATTGACTAGTAAACATCAATCCTCGATCGGATATAATCCTCTTAGGTACGCCATGCAGCCTCACAATCTCACTGATGAAAACTCTCGCTATGTCAGGTGCCTGATACATCGTACGTACAGGAATAAAGTGACCACTCTTCGTCAGAGTGTCTACCACTACGAAAATTGAGTCATGTCTTCGTGCCGTCAGAGGCAATCCAACAATAAAATCCATCGAAATGACCTCCCATTTCGATTACGGAATGGTTTGTGTTTGTAGTAATCATGTTGGGTGTCTATGTTCATCTTTTACCTACTGACACTCCAGACACCTGGCCACATAGTTGACTATGTTGGCCTTCAGTCCCTTCCAGAAGAATAAGGGTTCAAGGTCTGCCCTCATCTTCGTGACTCCTAGGTGAGCCATGTAAACTGCTCTATGAGCCCCGCTCAGGATCAACATCCTGAACTCGTCATTTGGCGGTACATAAATCCGACTTCTAAACCTCAGTAACCCATCGCTATCAAATGAAAATCTCTCGTACGGTGGCACTATCATGGTGTTTTGTCTGATAAAACCCTCGACCTCTTTGTACCAATCATCATCATGTTGTAAAGTGAGAATCTTCTCACGTAGATTCGTATGAAGAGGCAACACCGAAAATATGCGCGGCCTCCAACTCAAAGCATCCGCCACTCGGTTCACTGTTCCCTTTAGGTGAGTGATCTCAAAGTCGTACTCACTAAGCAATTATGACCAACGTCGTTGTTGTGCGTTCAGGTCGCTTTGCGTGAAAATGTGTTGTAGTCCACAATGATCAGTCTTTAATTCAAAAAAATTTCCAACAAGGTAGTGTCTCCAAACCTTCAAGGCATAAACGATGGATAATAACTCCAAATCGTGCGTCGCGTAGTTCTCCTCATGCCTTCTCAATTTCCTTGAAATGTAAGCAATCACTCATCCGTCTTGCATCAAGACTCTGCCTAA
Organism: Picea glauca; assembly: GCA_000966675.3. Taxonomy (NCBI): domain Eukaryota; kingdom Viridiplantae; phylum Streptophyta; class Pinopsida; order Pinales; family Pinaceae; genus Picea; species Picea glauca. Next base: position 1,152,737 of record JZKD02S1811364.1, read on the forward strand.
ACCTTCCTTGGATGTGTCAGTGCATACCAAGAAGTCCACATCCATGTTAGGGACCTTTAGTATCGGTGATGTTGTCAACAACTCCTTAAGCCTCTGAAATGCTTCCGTGCATTTCTTCGTCCAAACAAACTTCTTGTTTTTCTTTTGCAATTCCGTGATCGGATTTGCTGTATTTGAAAATCCCTCGACAAACTGTCGATAGTATCCTACTAAACCCATAAAACTACACACTTCTGTGACATTCATCGGCGCAGGCCATTCCATAATAGCCTCAACCTTTGTTGGATCCATGGTGATACCTTCGCCGGAGATGACATGCCCTAAGTAGTGAATCCTCGATTGATAAAAAGAGTATTTGGACAACTTCCCATACAATTTTTGCTCTCGCAGACACTGTAGTACCAAGTGCAAGTGCTCGTCATGCTCCTCCGTCGTCCGAGAGTAGATCAAAATATCGTCAATGAATACTTGGATGAACTTGTTCAAGTACTCACGGAACACCCCGTTCATCAAACTCATAAATACTCCTGGGGCATTTGTCAGTCCAAATGGTAAAACACTAAACTCATAATGTCCAAATCTCGTCTTAAAGGCAGTCTTAGGGATGTCATCCTCCTTGATCCACAACTGGTGGTACCCTAATCGCAAATCAATCTTGGAGAAAACCATCGCACCCTTCATTTGATCGAACAAATCATCAATTCTTGGTAAGGGATACTGATTCTTGATCATAGCCTTGTTCATTTGATTGTAGTCAATGCAAATCCTCCATGATCCGTCCTTCTTCCGAATGAAAATAACAGGTGCACCCCACGGTGACACACTAGGACGTATCAGTCCTAGGTCCAACAACTCCTTCAGTTGCATTTTTAACTCTTGCAACTCCGGGGTCGACATCCGGTAAGGCGTTCTTGCTATCGTTTCGGTCCCTGGCTTCAGGTCTATGGTAAACTCCAATTCCATTTCCGGAAACATCCCAGGTAACTCCTATAGAAATACATCCGCAAACTCCTTCACCACCTGAAGGTGTTCTAGACCTTCCACTACTCCCTTCTCGTTTATCACAAGGATCGCATAAAGCTTGCACCCCTTGCGCATACTCTTCTGTAGCTATAAGGAAGAGATGAACCTCACGGAAACTCCCTGATTTTGTCCTACAATCACACGTCTCTGTCCTTTGTCATCAACCAAGCTCAACCATTTCATCTTACAGTTGAGTATCACATCATGTGATTCCAACCAATCCATACCAATCACGACGTCATAAGATCCTAATATCATGATGTACAAGTTGACCCTTGTGACAAACTCTCCCAGGTTAAGGGAACATCCTGTAACCTTTCCTCCAAACTTCTGTTTGGCTCCCAACGCCATCTCTACGAAGCTAAACTCATCCTGATCGACTACCTTTACCTTAATCCTTTTTAGCATTGCACCAGAAATGAAACTCTCAGTAGCACCTGGGTCTATCAAAATACTAAGGGTCTGGTTAGCGACAGTAGTTGTCGTCTCGAGCACAGTCGACTGGTGTTCTTCCTGGCGGTTATTCACTGCTGCATGAATCCGATGGGCCTTTCCCATATCTCCCACTGTAGTGGGTCCGACTGATCCGGACGCTCTGGTCCTCTCCACAGGACAGTCACGTTGGTAGTGTGGATCCCCACACATCCAACACCCCTTCTTTGGCCCAATAGTCTTGGTACCCGAAGTAGAAGATGACGGCCTACTGGCCTGGAGCACTGGTTTGTTCTGCTGAACAAGCCTAAACTGTTGTTGTTGTGGGCGACGCTGCTGCTAATGCTGTGGTCCCCGATAAGGTGTCCCCTACTGAGGTGACGATCGTCTGGTATATCTCGATATCCCCTCTGGAAGCCACGATATCCCAGCGTATATATCGTTGGTGTCTGGTGCTGCAGTGTTCCAGATGAACCCTACCCTAGTGGTCTCACTGGAGTCCTAGTCTGACCCCCACTGATGAGCTCCTTCTCTCCTATGAGGGCCTTCTGGGCGACATCATGCAAGGTTTGAGGCATCAAAATCCTAACCTTTGCACGCATCAAAATCCTCTGTTGAGGTGCAGAGCATACCGGAGCAACTCCATAAAATGTGCCTCGTACTCGGGCACCGTATGACCTCCCTCTCATAAAGCGTTGAACTCATTAAGTTGACACTCAATGAATTCCTATGAAAGATACCTCTCTTGAAACCGTTCCTTGAACAGTTCCCATGACATGTCTTCGAAGACCATGTTCAGTTGCGGCAGGAGCATCTTCCACCATAGTAGAGTGCTCCCCTTCAGTTGAAAGACCGCCATGTGGACCTTCATGTTGGAGGTATAATCATGAAGTGAGAAGCACATCGCCATATTCTCCAACCATGCCTCGGTGGCGGCGCCATCCGGGGAACCAAATAACTTGGGAAATTTAACCTTCTCAAGTTCACGGTGAATGCTACCTGTAACGGACGGTGCGCGTGGTGAAACCTCAGTGGGTGTCAGGGCCTTGGCCTCGTCTCTGTCTAATCAGTTGATCAGTGCCTCAGACATGAACTGAAAAGACCTCATCATCCTGACCACGTCTCCCACTGCTATCTTCTCCTGTCCGAGAACCTGCTCGTTTACCTGGGGGTTAGACCCCTTAGGCGTGGATGCTACTGGAGGTGTCACGCGTCCTCCCCTAGCACCCCATCGTCTACCTCCACGGCGTCCTCTAACCATGATTACCTGCACGCACATAATCAACTCTATCAACAACATTATAATCAAATCAACGTGACACAAGAAAGTAACATGTTTCAACATAACATAATATAATATATTACATTACATTAGTACAAGTAAAACATGTGTCATTAAGTACAACAATAATTTGAAAGAACATTTTGCTTATCAATCACAACTACGTATTACCTCATGTATTTTTCAAGATCATATAGAACTTGTTTAACGTTGTTGTCAAAGTCGTTTGGGAGAGATAGTGGTAGAACATACTGTAACAACAAAATGAATCGTTATTTTTTTCGACCAAAGTAGACAAGCAAAAAAAAAAAAAAA
>JZKD02S1811364.1:1155897-1166242 GCA_000966675.3 Picea glauca
AAAAAGATCTATAAGGCCAATATATATAAATATGTATACCAAAATTATTACCTTAATGAAGGTATGCCAATCATGTGTTTTTACCCCACCAAATTTTCCTTTCTTCGTTAAGATACTTTTTATGTTTGAAGCAAAACCCGTGGGAAGTTTAATTCTTTGAATGACCTCTTTTACATCATTGCTTTGTTGCTCTGTTAATAACCATGGAGGGTTATTTCGTTCTAGTACTCCATATGATCTATTTGAATATCAGATCACACTTTGCATTGCATGATTGGCTTCTTGAATGTTAGTACAATTTTTGACAATTTTGTCTTTGTCCCTCCTACCATCTATGATTCGCCATAACGTTTCAGTCACATTCTTTCTGATATGCATTGTATCAAACAAATGAGCTATTTTTAGCTCCTCGTAGTAGGGCAACCTCACAAATTGAGCGAGATAAGATTTCATTCTTCATGGAATACCATCATTAATACCTTCATGATGATTGCGGCCTTCATGAAGCATAAAAGAAATCACAAAAATAATTATCAAATACAGTAAAATAAATTCAATGATTAAAATAAACATTCAAAACATTACACGATCTACGATACATTATGAAATTGAGTACCTTGATCATTTCTATTTTATTCCAACCTCCATAGGTGATGTGTCATTCTTCGTGGTTTTAAACTAGTCTCTTCTTTCCCATTGAAAATATGTTTTTCAGTAGTACGATACCTATGGTTCTTTGGAAGAAGGTGCCTATACTCATCAAACACCATCTTTCCTAAACTTTTTGAATGATGATACTTCATCTTAGGGCCACAAACTAGACATGCAAATTTACCCTTTATTTGAAGACCTACAACAAATGGATTAATGTTGACAATTATACGATGATATTATTTAAAAAGTAAACATACACCATGATAAAATTAAAATATTGTATAGTATTAAAGATAAATATTAGAATGCTTATACATACCACAAAAATGTATTAGTCTAGGGGCATCATGAATTGTCCATAAAAGTATTCCACGGAATTTAAATTTCTTCTCCCCTATTGGTTTACATATGTCGTACATTGTGATGCCAATCCATAACTTTAATAGCTCGTCGATAAGAGGCTCGATATATACATTCATATCTTTAACCTGGTACTTACCTAATTTTTTCAAACTACACATAATTACTAAAGGAATGATATCATGTAATATATATAATTAAATAAATAAATAAAAGACATTATGAAAAAATTGAAACAAATGAAAATGTTAAATTCCAAAAATTAATGTAAACAAATACCTGGAACAATCATTTTCAACATTATGCGCTTTCTCTTTTCTGACATCCAAGGAGGAATGTTATTTTTGATAACAAAAATAGGCCACACTGAGTAAATAGACGTAAGCTCTCTGAATGGATTTACACCGTCAGTTGCCAATGAAAGTCTAACATTATACGAGGTTCATCTTTGAAATCTGCCCATTTTCCCTCAATTTTCCTAAATGCAGAACCATCGGCAGGCATTCGAAGAACACCATCTTCACTTCTGTTACATGCATGGTAATCCATAAATTGTGCTATGCTTTCACACCTAAACAATCGCTGCAAATGTGAAATTATGGGAATATGACGAAGAACCTTTCGAGGCACCCTTTTTGTTACTTGATCGGTTCGATATCTACTGATAAGACATTCCAAACATTCAATTTTCGAAGCATGTTGTCCATAATATATAATATGGTCATTAGGACATGCATATATAGTTTGATAATCCATTCCAATGTCTTTCATAATGACATGCAAACCTCGATATCTGCGAGGTAAAATATTTGATGATGGTAACAAAAATTCACTTAACAATCTACAACATAACAAACAACTAGTTAATGTAAGAATATTAATCGTAAAAAATTCATTCTTATTTTACATATTAATTAACACTAAAAACAAATATAAAAAAATCAACATTTATGTAAAGTATGAGATGAAACATATTACATACTTTAGTATCTGTGTCATACAAGTGTTCGACAAATTATTCATAACCTTTAAGTTCACCAACAATAATGTAGAGGAGAGAAGATTTTCTCTTGATCCTTCATAAAGTCATTTTTTTTCCTTTTCTAAGAGAGGTTCATCATAAATACCATCATTTTCCCCATCCTCATCCGGCTACGAAAACAAATCTTGGATCATTTGATTTGTCCCATCATCTTCTTCCATGGGATCATTAACTTGATTTGTTCCATCATCCTCTTCCATGAGATCCTCATTTGCTTGGTCATGATGATGTTCCTCAACTTGTACAACATCATTTCTACTAATACTTGGTGCAATATCCTGCGGAAAGATAGAGGGAAACTCTAACTTTATAATTACAAACAATCATGCAAAATTAGTGTATACTATAACAAACATTCAAACAATATATATACATATATATAATTTTATATAAAATTGACAAAATAAGAAAAGATAATAAATATATAGATAATTACCATGGTATGATATTCATTCGATCTGCCATCAATGTGACCATATTTCCTATAATGTTTTGTAGTTGTTGCTATTAAAATTCTTATGGGACGTCTGAGGCAACATTTTTTACAAGGGAAATAACATCTACCACCACCCTTTTCACCCGCTTTACTTTACCTCTAACAATATTCGGTGACATTTTTCCGCACAAAAATACCCTTTTGGAACCGTCGTTGTTATAGAAAGATTGTCGCAACATCTTCAAATTGTCAAATATTTATAGGCCAATTTTAGGTCACCATCATCGTAATTGTGATGATAGTGACCTAAATATATATATATATTTTACAACTATTTATTTTAGGTCATTTTCAATGGTAAAGTTTGACTAAATTATTATGGTCAACTATCGTCGCTTATGCGATGGCCAATCTAAGTTCGTCGCTTTGGTGATGAACATTGACCATTATAGTTCATTCAAACTACAGGCATCAATATTGCGATGAACATGAAGAAGATTTAAAAAAATAGAAGTTTTTCTCTTACATGTTGCGACGAAAGAGTACTTTCGTTGCAAGTGGTCGTTGCAAATTTTTCAATATGTAGTAGTGAATAATTACTAGGAGGTTAAGTGAGGATTTAGAGAAATTTCTTCAAAGACCTAGTAGAATGGAACCACCAAAGGTTGGAGCTCCTGGAAGAGTTGCAAGAAACACATGAAGCATTGTGAAGTCCACAAAGAAAGCATCCATGGAAATCCCTATTTGTCCAGAAGGAATTTTCGATGTGGATTGAATCCCATCGCTCGTCGAGGAACACGTGAGCCCAACAATTGCTGAAGAACATGATCCACTCGTAGAGCATATGGATGTGGATCCATTGGATGAAGATAAAAACCCCACTAAAACACATACCCCTACATATCAATTTGGCCCGAAACTGCCACTATATAAAAACGGGGCATACGATGAAAGAATGGAATCAGATGAGCCTAGGGAAGAGTCCAAACCTATTGTAGAGACATTGTAACAAACAAAATAACAAGTGCAAGTAGAAGAAGTTACAAGTGGACCATAATTATATGCAAAGGAAGAAGAAGAATCTCATCAAGAGGAAGGTCCATCAACTATGATAGACAAGATAAAGGGGAAATAGTTTATGCATAGGTCACCATGAAAATAGGTTGAAGTCACAATAGTACTACCACGCATTCTAGAAGGACTCACAAATTTTCCTAACATTTTAGGTTGTGTATAAAAACTGAGGTATGCAGATCATGACGTAGCAGATAGAGATGAATTCCCTGAATTTGAGCTAAAGGTATACAAGGAGAGAAAAGGGATCAATGCATATAGAGTTACAATAATTGAACCAAAATAGTATATAACATGTTTATACAACCTAGGGTTAATGAACTTACTCGCGATCCCTCATTGTGGACATGGAAAGGATGTGGATAATTGTGTGAAACAATTGTTGGCATTGGTACATGGGGGAATTTCTTGGTTGGACAGGCCAATTTCAATTGATGTTGATATGATTGTGAAGATCACAGGTATACCAACTAATGGAGAGAAGCCTAAGAAATATTTGGATGATAAAACTAAGGAGAATACCCTGACAGAGGAAATCAAGTAAACATATGGAAGAGTGAGAGGGTCCAAGGGAATTATAACTAATACGATCATCAAACCTGCAAAAACATTGACAATGAATTTAATGGAATGCAAAGTGCTAAGGAAGTGTCGCAAGAAAGAAGCATCAACAGGGTTGATAGTAGCAATCGCATAGTGCACGAAGGGGACTTTATATAGGTGGAGCCCATACTTATTAAACTTATTTTTTTATGACTATAAAGATGCACAATAATTAGGAATAAATTTTCATTACTCATGGCTGGTCATACTTATATAATTTGTGGGATGGAGACACCCTAAATAACATGTTTTGTCAAAGGATAGGAAAGTGTTGAGTAGGACAATATGCAACATTTTGGCACACTTAAAATGGAAATTAAATGAAGGAAAACTTGAGCATATTTGAAATGTATTTGGAGGAAATACAATAAAAGGTGACTGATACATGAGGATACCACCAAAAGTGGTAGAGGAACAAAAGGATATAGAAATTTTTTAGGTATCAAGGAATAATGTATGGATTCAGAAAAAAAGAGAGTTAAAGGCGAATTGGATGTAGATGAGGTACTTCGTCACTAGAAAGGAAGTTCAATGGGATATGAAATATTTTCCAGATGAGTAAAGGGTACCACTAAAAGGGAAGCATCTAGTAGAAAATGCCATGTCACAAAAATCTATAAGTCTGATAACAAACACCAAGAAGATTGTTGAGCGTGCATAATATATTGCATGGAGCGCAATAGTAAGGAAACCAAGACAACAAAAAAAAAAATCCTAAGCCATTATCAAAGGATAAAGACCATGTCGAAGTGACCACAAGAGGAGAACAATAGAAAAAGACAAAGGAAACCACATAGAAGGAAACAAATGTTCTCGTGTAGGAGGAACAAGGAGGAGGAGACATCATAGACATAGAAGTACCCAAAAATTTACCGGAGACAGAGAGTCTTCCAAATAATAGGATCATGCTGCAGGTAGTATGATAGAGGAAGAAGACAAGGAAACACAAATATTTCCTAGAATTCACAATTACAGAAGATGATGTGGGGATGGTGGAAAAAAAAATAGAAGACCATGTAGCAATGTTGTGGGATGACATAGAGACAAACAGAGGGGAGATCATAAATAAGATTTCATAAGTTAAGGAAAATTTGGCATAGTTGAAATTGATCATACTACAACAGAAGGGAAAATCACAACCAAAACAAACTCCTCAAGAAGGCACAATCTCCGCGTAGGAAACAATCCAAATTATAACATCAAGAAGCGAGAACTTTTCTATTACTTGGGATATGTTGTAGTTGAATGAGGAGACATCATAGAAACAACTGAGGAATATTGATCACTTGGACTTGGATTTTTCCAAGATCACCATGAAAGCATTGTACAAACTACAAGTTAGTATCTCACATGAAATCCAATCTATAGCACACGTGGATGCGACCGAGTTACACACAAAAAAGGACATAAAGGATACATTCAAGATAACTTTCAATGAAGTGAAAGTTGAGAAGAATGAGGCAAAGAAAAGCATTGGCTAGATCAAGTAGAACATAAAATAATTCTTCAATTCCATACCATACAAGGCACAAGAAGGGGTGAAATTATAGAGAGAGGAGAAAATTGGGAAGATCACACAGGGGATGGAAGATTATAAAAGTCACATAAAGGAATTAATGGCACTATTGAACCCAAGAATTCCACCAGAAGTGAACTCACAGAGATAGAAGGAGGTTTCTGGACACATACAGAACATGGCACAAAATATTAAGGACATTTCAAAGATATATGATAAAATTGTGCAACTATGGACATGTCTACAAGAGGATTAAAAGTTACAGGCATTGGAAAAAAAGGAAGAAAGCATCAACACAGTCGCATAGGAGTTGAAGTAGAAGAATAAGGCCATGAATTTTTAGAAGAGGATGAGAAGAATGTAGGAATTAAAGAATCTACAGGCAGAAGTGAAGTCAATTTAGGTAGAGAAGCAATTGAGGTAGGCTCAGATAGAGCCATTACAAGAACATGTAGAGAATATTTTGACAGAGATCGATATGAAAAGGGTTGGATGGAAAATATTAGGTTGGAGGTTGAAGAGATGATAAATGAACATATCACTGTGCATACTGTGGAGTATGTTATAGAGAAGAATGAACATGTGAAGACTTGTTTTGAAGAGATCTCAGGTTGATTCTGGGAGTTGGAAAAACATGTCAAGGAGGAAAACACTTCCTGAGTGGTTCGAGATGAGCCACAAGTGAGTGTTGGGGGAATGTTGGAGTAGGCTATTTTGGGGTACAACACAGAAAATGAGGAAGGAAGCTAAGGAATGGACCAAAGGAAGATGTGTGAACTAGGAAAGATTGGAAAGTAGTGTGGCATAAGGCAAGGAAAGCAGTGCATTGGGAATTAAGGAGAAGAAGCGCAGAGTCAAAGAAAGGAACAACTGGATCAAAGACCAACCACAAAAAATAAGTTATTTTGTAGAAAAACATAATCTAATAAGGTTAAGGTTTTTTTTATGATGTAATTGGTTTTTACCCACATTTTTTCATATAAACAGAGGATGTATGAGGTAGCTAGGGGATATCATATCATAGATGGTCTTATCTATCATATTTTTGGTGAAGAACTTCAGTTTTAGAGTCTTTTTGGGAACTTTTGGTTTAATGATTTGAGGAGATCAAATGATGGTTGTGACGCAAACGCGCACCACTCCATGGGGCACATCCGCTCACATAGGACCTTCCTCTCTTCTTGGCCCGAAGAACTAAAAGGTTCTCCTAATTCCCTCTCGGGAATTTTCCTACTCACAGATTCTCTTTGTCGCACGATCCCCTTCCTTGACTCCTCGGAGGATAGGAATTCTGACTTCACGAGTCCAATAGTCGAGCACTACACCCTCGGATTCCCGAGATCCGAGATGTCAGTCAACTTGCTGACTTTTCCTTGGGTGACTTCGCTACTCGTGACCTCGCTACTCACGATATCAAACCTTTGTTTTTCCAACCTCTGATATCCGAGGTGCCGAAGCTCCGAGGTGCACATGTGACTTCACTCATCCACACACGTCACTTCTCTTGGGACTTCCGCACTATCGCTACCTCGTTCCCTCTCGACTTCACTACTCGCGATTTTGAATAACTTCCCCGTCAACTCCCGAGGTCCGAGGTGCCGAAACTCGCGACCTCACTCCCTCGTGACTTCGCTTCTCACGAGGTCAAGTTCTCAAGCCTTTTCTTGCGAGGTTCTGATCCACGTGCCCACGTGCAGATCTGACGGTCCTCCCACGATCTGAATCCAACGACTATCATTTTTCTCGCACCTCGCATCCTCGTGACTCAGAGTACCCAATGGTTGGGATCTTACCCTGCGAGCTCCCAAGTTCGCGAGATCCTTAGATCTCCTCCACCTGTCCTTCTCAGATGGATGCTCCTGATCCTTTCGCCACTTTGCTGCCTTGTGACCTCGCGTCTCGCGACTTTCAACACCAACCACCTAGGTGTTTACCCTGCGAGCTCCCGAGATGCGAGGTGCCACCTGTCCACTGGCCAACTCCTGTGGATCCACCCTATCCTCAGATTATTCAATATCTCACTTATTGCAATCTTGCGAATATCCTTACCAAACTTAGGACACTTTCCTCACAAGGGCCTGATAGACGATCTCATGAAAAATCCAACAACCCTGACCGACCTGGATCAACGGTGCTTCCCCTCCTGAGTTTTGAATCCTCTCCACGCCTGCGCAACAACTACCTTGCACCTCTGGGAGATCCAATGGTTCTCGGAACCTCGTGAAATATCTTCTGAAGATTTCCTCCGCCTGTTCTCCCCTCGAGGATTCTACGAAATGAAGAAATGTCTCTCCACGAGACGTGTTGATTCGCTCGCCAACCTGCGACGCGTTCCTCCGACTTCCAATGGCAGCTTTCCTGCACTTGTTCTTCGGTGAACTCGAAGGCCTATACCTTGTGATATTGTTCTCGACTTCTCAAGTCCTTCAGAGAACTTCTTGCGCACACTCCTTGCAGCAAATCTTCCACAACGTCTAAGTGTTGAAGTTGTTCGACTCTGTGCAACTCTTGCAACAACAGTCTTTGATTCCCTTTGCTCAGATTCACAACTGAGACTTCTTCTTCAGCCTATGCACTCCTTGCCCGGCTTCAACAACCCACTTCCACTTCTGGGTAAATGATAACAAAAGTTAAACTACTAAGCCTTCATCAACACACTCCATGCGGATGACTTCAACTGCACACTTTGCAGGAATCTCATGGCATAGATAGAGAAACAATTGAACCTCATTCTCTCTCCCTTTCAGACTTCAGTTTGAAACATGAAATCACATGCACAACATATACAAAGAAAATGCATAACAAGAAAGAAAACATTCATGAGCATCAATACACAGAGAAAACAACACAAACCATGTGCTTGAATCAAAGCTTCCTTCTATTAATTCAAATTCCTGTACATGGGTGTTCTTCATACAATATTCTCTACTTGCTCTTCTCTTCTCCTGAATTCTTAATTGATAATACAATGATACAATGAGGGTGTCTATATCCATTTTCCCTCTCGAACTCTAAACTATCAAATCTAGACTTAAAATCCTATCTACCAGCATTAACTAGATTAAATGCCTCCTATCTACCAAAGGACAAGAGCTTAAAGGCTCAAGGTCCAATACAATATATAAATGCACCTTCATAAATCGTTCATTAAAGACTTGTGCTACAATCCCAAATCACTTCAAAAATTTGGGTTTGTTTATCCAGCTAATCTTCGCTTGATGTGTTGGCTCGCTTGATGAGTTGGCGATGCTCCTGCATCATACTCCTCGGCTTGAAAACTTTCATGGGCTCCTGTCCATGAGATCCTGCATGGTCTGTCCATGCTTTTGAATCACTGCTTCAATCTCCCAACTGGCATCTTTCACTAGGTGGTTCTTCCATTTAACCAGATACTCGAAGTATTTATTCTGCCTGGTCTTTTTGTTCACTCTCTTGTCAAGTATACACTCCATCTGTGGCTTCTCTGCAATCGACATCTGCTTCTGCCACTGGATTTATGGCTATTCATCACTTCCATCTCCTGCTTCCTCAGCCTTATATGGATATAAGTCTGAGACATTGAATGTCGGAGATATTCCGATCTCATCCAACAATTCAATTTCATAAGCATTTTCTCCCAATTTCTTTAGGACTCTGCATGGTCCAATTTTCTTCATTTTCAACTTATTGTATGTTCCCCTTGGAAACCTTTCCTTCCTCAGATGTGCCAGAACTAGGTCACCAACTTCGAACTGAAGTTGTCTCCGATGTTGATCTACTCTGCACTTATATTCCTGGTTTGATTCCAGCAATCACTCCTTCACCCTGCTGTGAAGTTCTTGCATCGCTTCTGCGAATCCTTTAGCGCTTGCGCTCTTAGTCATTATCTGCTCTGAATCCCTCAGTTCAGATACTCCTCTTGGTTTCCTGCCATATACAATCTCAAATGGACTTTTTCTTGTGCTCCTGTTCACTGAGTTGTTGTACGCAAACTCTGTCTGTGGCAACACATTGTCCTAGTTGTTGTGGTGCTCTATCACCAAACTTCTTAATAAGTCTCCTAGAATTCTATTTACCACCTCTGTTTTCCCATCCGTCTGTGGATGATAGGCAGAACTAAAGATCAATTTAGTTCCCATCTTCTTCCTGAGTGTCCTCTAGAAATTTCCAATGAATTTTGTATCTCTGTCCGATACTATGCTTCTGGGTAACCTGTGAAGTCTAACGATCTCCTTGAAGAACAAGTTGGCGATATGAGTTGCATCGCTGGTCTTCTGGCATGGGATAAAATGTGGCATTTTGGAAAACCTGTCAACCACCACAAAGATCAAATCATGTCCTCTTTGCGTCCTAGGCAATCCCAATACAAAATCCATGCTTATGGCCTCCCATGGCCCTTCTGGTATGGGAAATGGCTGATAGAACCCTGCATTCTTCTTCCTTCCCTTTGAATGCTGGAAAATTCTACATCTGTCGATAAACTTCTTGACTTACGACCACATCCTTGGCAAAAAGTATGCTTTTCTTATCTTTGCAAATATCTTTTCATGGCCAAAATTCCCTGACAATCCACCACTGTGTTTATCCTTTAGCAGATTCTCCCTCATGGAGCAATTTGGAATACACAATTTGTTGCCTCTGAACAAAAATCCTTCCTAGATCATGTAATCTATCCATGGGC
>JZKD02S1811364.1:1175794-1211953 GCA_000966675.3 Picea glauca
ATATTAATCCTTATGGAAGGATAAAACTCCTCAAGCAATCCTTGCTTGTACAATCACAATATTCTTCACTATGTTTCATTACATTTCCTAGACTTCTTTATATAGCTCTCCCTATATCCTAGGAACCTTCTAGAGAGCCTTCTCACATTTATTACATCCAACTACCATAGTGGGCCTTTATAAATATAGTGGACCTAGTCCACCTTACATTGAATGACCACATTCGCATCTATTAAATGACTTCCACTAATAACACATAACTACATTCCCATTGGGTACCTCCCTAGGTACCCCATATTACCTGCCTAGCTATACCACAATGATGGTTAATTTTATTATTCCACTTTTCTTGTTGTCGAACCAACTAATATCCAACAACATTGATCTTCCTGAATATCTTAAGATAGATCAATGACTCCCATGTTCTTCATCATCATCAACTCATTTCTCCAACCTCCTTGATATCATTGACTACACATCTCCCAAAGAAACAAAGCTCGACGTCAATGACCCAAATTCTTCCCTTCTTACCTCCATCCAATCAATGACTCCTATCATCAGATCTTCCTTAATCAAATGGATATCACATATCCAAAGGTGAGGATGGATCCTTCAACAGTTCTAAGGTATGTGGCCTCTTTCCATCATCGTAAGAGTTCCTCAATCCAACTCTTGGTCACTTTCAAAGACCTTACTCTCAATGAATGATTCTGATTCACTCACATATTGAATCTATGACTAAGAGTCATTATGACTCAAAACACAATTCTCCATCAAGAAAAATGACCAATTCAAGAGTTAGCTAATTCTAGGTTCTAAGAGGAAGACCCCCTAACATTTGTCATATCCTCAAGGGTTCATACACTTCTCTAAGGCCATCATGATCCTTCCAAATTTATTATAAGTGAAGTGAATTCATATATAGCAATATTTCCACTTAACAATATGATATTCTAACAGAGCTCAGGGTTCCTTACTGCACCTAGAACTTCACAGAGGCCAGGATACTCCCTTCATCTCCCAAACAATTTTTTTGTCCACATCTTGCAAACTTTCCTCTAAGGATGCAATATATTCAAGGATAACATCCATCCTTGCTAGAATCAAACTCATGAATTGGAAAATTTATATAGTGAAGGAAAAAAATCATATTCCACCTTACATAGGAATTCAATTCATCATTTACATGCATTCATATTTTCCATTAAACTAGAAAAACACACATTTAAATCATTACTATGCATTAAAAATCAAATTAGACACTTATATATTTGGGGAAAATATCAACATCCAACTAACTTAGAGAGGACATCCTTCCCCCAAACCTTAGACCATACTGTAGAGTGTCATCCTACAATATGCCACCCCCATTCCATGCCATGATATCACAAGGGAATGATTGAACTGATATTCCAATTCCGATGATTCGGGAAGGTTACCCTATTTATCCCACTAACAACAACATAAGTTAACCCATTCACACTAATCTCAAGGCTTCCATAATTTTATTAGGTAGTTTATCAACTAGATCTCTTCTACACAAGAAAGTCTCTTCTCTTATATACAGTCCCTTGATGACCTCCCCTTACCAGCATCAGTTTCTATATAGACAGTACCAAGTTGCATCCCTTTATTACTCCAGTTTGGATTCATGTCTTCTCTATTCTAGGGTGATCAACATTAAATTGGATGAGCTTCCTATTTTCTTGAAGGAAATATCTCCGCTTTATTCATCTCTTCAATCAATGCCAATGAACATATATGTACATTGTGCCCTATGTTAGTGAGCCCATTTCTCACTTACTCTCCCTGAGAGTATTCACTCTCGTTCTCTATGTGCTCTGCTATTTCTACACCACTCTTGGTGACTAATTTTTCTCTCTCCATCTATCCTCTACATGTGTGTTCCTCATTCTCTTCTTCTCTAGTGGTTTTTTTCCACCTTTTTCCTCTTCTTCCACCAATACCTCGGGATTCCCATGGCTTCCTCCATACACAACATGTTGTTATAGTGTTTTAATTCCTAAAGGAAAAATATGCGACCTGTCCTGTCATCATTATATTCAGTTTACCATTTTCCTTCTTCAAGAGATCAAACTATCAATGGTTATTAACTGCTTCAATAATCGATCTGGCTTCCATCACTAGTCACATGGATCCATATCGATCTAGGCATTCTAGGAGGTGTATGCTCATTTTTAAAAGTATAGTAAATATTGATAATAAATATTCCTATTTTCTTCAATAAAACATCTCAGCTCTGCCTCACCTGTCCACTTCATTAATTCCACATGTGATATTGTGGCTAATACTCTCAAGGAATTTTCCCTCCTCTGCCAGTTATCTAGTGTTTTCATTAATCACAGAATTATTACAATATTCATAAATATAATCATATGAATTCTTAAGAATAATTACATTCATGGGGGAAAACAAGGTGTTACATGAGACAAACTGTCATCTTGGGAAGCATAGAACAATCTTACTTCAAATAGAATTTCAAGTAAATTATATAACTTAACGGTGTGTTTCATCATATAAAGAAATACTGGTGCATATGGATAAACCAAATGCACCAATTCTTTTGATTGAAGGAGGCACCAAAGGCCGACCTTCCTTATTTCCTCTACAAAGCAAAACCTCCAGAAAATTTAAATGTGTATCTTTTCATTTGCATTTTTCAAATTAAATTGTTTTATAGTGTGTTATTACTTACACATCACACCAATATGTTTCTAACCATATACTTCAATAAGTAAATAAAGTTAGAAATATAATTCATGTTTAATATCAATGTCTTAAAATTTATTACAAAAATAAATTGGTGTGTTATACTTACACACCGCACAGGTGCGGTACTATACAATGCAATGAAAATGTAAGTTTCAAAAAAAATAGTGCACACATTTATCATCAATGTGTTGAAATATCTAATGAAAATATGAGCATGAATTTCATTTTTTTTGTTTATTAAAGAAAACCCTATTGATTATTTTATTTATTTTCCAAAATTTGGAAGGGAGATTTGTGCAACAAATATTGATCATCAAAGAATTCAGAGTGGCTGTTTTTTTTTTTGAAGAGATAAATTCGAGGGGGATGACTATAGATAAAAGAGAAATCCATGGAGTAGAAATTTCAGGTATATTATTTAATTTTATTAATTATCTTAATATTTCTCCTATTTGATTCAAACAATTTTTAGTGCATTCCCAAACAAAGAAAATGGTTTCATATTTACCTTCAGTGTTGGGAGCCCTAATTCACTCATTATTTTTTTTCTTTCTCTTTCAATATTCGTAAGGATATTTGAAAAAAATTAGTTGTTTATAGGGTTTGTTTATTTATATATGGGAATTTTCTATCCATTGCAATGAAACTAGTCATTGCATTGGATCCCAAATCATCATGTTGTCGTTGGTTAAAAAAAAAACATCTTCACAATTAATAGTGTGCTATGTATATTGTGAGAGCACTCATGTGTATTTGTATGTTGACAACACAACTTAATTTAAATTATAAATAATATTAAAAAAAAATCATAGTCGGTGGTGCACATTGTACCTAGATATGCACTAGGGAACGTTTTTTTACAAATAGCATTGTTAAGTATAAAATGGAAACAATATTGTTTTTTATATGGAAACCATCATGTCTTAAATTTGTTCATTGGTCGATGATGCCATACTTTTCTTAATTCATAGAGCACAACATTAATTAAAAAATGTAAAAACGTTTTCAATTTAGCAATGACATTGTTATACTGTACCAATGCATATATATATATATATATATATATATGGTTGATGCAGTGGTGCATATAAATATGGTTGGAGCCCCAATGCATATTAAGTTACTATACACACTTTGGATCTTTTTTTTTTTAAATTACATAATTTTTATATCTGATGATACCTAGTTCTTTTTTTTCGACGAAATTTTAAAAATTCCAAGGGACAAACAAGGGGAAAACGAAGAAATGATGGCAAGGATGCCCAAAAATGTGTAGAATAATATGGTAAAAGAAATGAAAATAATTGCATCACAAGAGGATCCACCCCAACTACAATGTGCATCAAAGGTATGCAATCATATATTTTTTCTTTTATGTACATCGAATTCAATTATTGCATGAAATACTAATTTTTAATTGTTTTGTTAGAGAAACAAAAATAGAACCCATTCAACATATAAGACAGGACGACGATGAATAAAATGGTTGATCACAAACTTTGGTAGTATTTAAGCTTTCAATCTTTCCTAATATTTCATGTTTTTTGTGATCTTTATATTTAAATAATTAATTTACACTTGTCCATGGATTTCTTATAACATGTGCTAACATACAAAGAGGATCCAACCCATGAACTGATAAACATTTGGTTAAGTATGGGTTGTGGGTATATGTTGAAGTATGAAAGTTTAATTGAACAATTTGTAAGTAGCTATGTTGTTTAACTTTCTTGTTTTATAATTAATGAAACAAAAAGAAAACTTTTAAATTGATTATATCAAGTGTGCTTTGTCATTTCATATTGAACATGTGTGAAACAAAGTATGGAATGCAACCAACGGAGGATATTTTGAGAGAATGCATGAAGCATGGTTTTGAAATAATGTGTATTGTTTATGAAAGACTTGGTGCGAGGCTATGTTTTTTATTTATTTATGCACACACACACACACACACACACACACACACACACACATATATATATTGTAATTTGTTTCTATGTTTGTTAGATGGAAGATGAAGGGGCGAAACACAAAAATCAAGTTGATAAAGAAAAAATTATATTAAAAACACAAATTATAATATTGGTTACAAATGATGAAGAAATGAGGCATGCACACAACTCGAGCAATGAAAATGGTTCAACTAATTAATGAAAGTAAATATAATTGATGTTACTACAAATTGTATGTTTTGGAATATTTGTCTTTGAAAATCAAGGATTTTGTTTAATGTACTCGGCATATTGTCCCAATTGCATGAGGGATTGTTACCAATAAGTGGAAAAATTACATATTGGTTGCAATTTGATTATTGCGGGCATTTACCTTGTCCCTTTTTATTTGACAATGAGTATGTTATTCATATATAATATAGGAGTATCTGGCAGTAAATATTAAGATTGACATCATCGTTCACAAACATTTAACAAGGGAGTCGGTTCCCTAATTTCTTTTGATATATTTGTAATAATTACAAAATTTCCCTAGAAGAAATTTGTGTTCAGTTTATTTGTTAAGTTTCAAATTGTTTTCATAGTTGTTAATTCATTTGTTAAATATCAAGAATAAATCTTTAGTTTACCCTATTATTTAGATAAGGATTTGGTTGTTTTTTAGATATCCGAGGACTCAAGATATATTGTATTTTTTATAAGAATCAAAGGTTAGTGAGTGTGTGGGATTGACTAAGTAAAAGTGTGGATCAGAAAGGTCCAAGAGACCAGGAAGGAATGAGCGATCAAGTGTAAAAAATATTCCTTCATTGATATTAAGAAAGAATAAAGTGTGGTATT
This sequence comes from Picea glauca, assembly GCA_000966675.3. NCBI lineage: Eukaryota > Viridiplantae > Streptophyta > Pinopsida > Pinales > Pinaceae > Picea > Picea glauca. The sequence goes on from JZKD02S1811364.1 coordinate 1,181,323, forward strand.
ATCATGCTATGTATTTGCATGTTGTGTCACTATGTGTTCTAATGGTTAAATTCCATGTACAAGTTGTTGTGATTGAGTAATGAGATTCAATGATTACAGGAAAGATTGTGCACAATTAATTCTAATCAAGTTTTAAAACTATGTTTAATAAATATTCCTCGAGTGTTTTCCTTCGTAGGTATAGGAAGTCACAATTTAGTGCAGATGTTCACGATTTGGCGCAGTGGAATCACCCCTTAAAGATGTGAGACACATTGGTTTCCAAATTCCACGCAGAGTTATCTCTAAACCATTAGTATTGTTTACTGATTTTCAAGTAGAATTGTCTCCAACAGATTCATTATTTCTTCCACATAGATATATATCCACGTAGTGGTAATTCTATGCAAAAAGTTATCTATGAAAGAGCGTAATTCAACACTGTAGGAAAAGGGAATTTTGAGCGCTTGTTTTTGTTTATCCTAGGCCAGACAAGCAATATGAATATTGATTGCGATAAAGTGTTGAAAACTCTGTGATTGTGGGTTGAAGGTGGTATTTTCCATCATTTTTGGTATCATAGCACATTATATCTAAGAAATCATGCAACCAAGGAGAGGTGGCAAATATAAGAATGTGGTAACTAATGAGTTACGCTACGAGATAAGGCTCATTCATGTAAGGATGGAGGCCATGGAGACAACACAGAGGAGAGAACCTGACATAGGAGATGTCAGTGAGAGTGAATATAAAGGCTCTAACGAGGTAAAAAAAGGAGATATAGGAGAAGAAACAATAGAAGAACAAGTAGTACGAATGGTCACAAAAATTGGAGCTAGGCATAAGATGGAAGTGTCAATGTACAAAGTTAATTTAAATCTTAATGAATTCCTTGACTAGATAAATGTCATGGATAAATATTTTGGCTATTAATAAGTATAAGAAGAGATGAAGGTGAATAATGCAATTAATAGGCTAAAGGGGCATGCAACTCTATGGTGGGACGAATTGAAAGAAGAGAAAAGAAAAAAATGAAAAGTTAAGATCAGGATTTGAGACAAAATGGTGACAACATTTAAAGGTAAGTTCATGCCTAAGGATTATCAGCTGAATCTATTTATAAAATTCAAAAACCTTAGACATAAAACTATGACAGTGTAGGTTGAACATTAGACATGGTCATGTTGAGGAATATGTTGAGAAGGTTGCTAGATACATAAATATTTTGAGGTATGAAATTCAAGATAAAATCACTCTTTTGTTCCTGAGAACCATTGACGATGCATACCAAGCACCTTTTAAGGGAGAAGAGAATATGTACAGAAGGAATAACCATAGAAACAAAGGAAGGAGTCCAACAAGAGGTAAAGGACAATCTAAAAAAGGAAGATTTTAACCTTCAAAAGAAGACGCGGGAATTTCAAGAAGCCAATCACCAAGAGAAGGATAATCAAGAGGAAGAATATTTTTCTCAAGAGGTCAACGAAGAGGTAGAGAAATGAGTTGTTATACATGTGGTCAAATAGGACACATGTCATGGTAATTTACAGAGAGTAAGGCAACAAATTATAGGAATGCACATGTTGCAGAAACAAAGGAACAATATGTGAATTGAGTAGCAAATGAAGAAACTCTAGAGGTATGTGAATCATTGTTGTTGAAGATAGTTTTCATTAAGACATAAAAGGAGGTTCATGAACTAGATCAAAGGAAAAGTATGTTCAGGAATGTATGTAAATCGATAGGTAAGTTTTGTAAAATTTTCATTAATAGTTGTAGCACTGATGATTTGGTTTTCACGGAGATGGTAGAGAAATTGGGATTGCAGAGGTTAGTACATCCCACTCCCTATAGAGTGTCCTGGTTGTAGAAGGGACATCAGATTTTGGTAAATGAATAGTGTAAAGTGGAATTCCATATTGGTAGCTTCAATGATGAGTTTTTATGTGATATAATGCCCATGGATGTCTGTTATTTTATGTTGGGAAGGTCATGGTAGTATGACAAAAAATCCATCCATGATGGTAGAAGGAACATATATTCTCTCGGAAAGAATGTAAACAAACATATGGTGTTATCTTTAAAGGATGAGACAACCAAGGAATAAATTATTCCAAGTGTGTTGTTGATAAGTGGGAAGGAGTTGTTGCAAAAAATAGAGAAAAATGAAGAGATGCATTTTCCCTTAATTGGTAGGCCAAAGGTAATACTCAATAATACAAATATGAATGATTTACCTACAGAAGTTAAAGTTATACTTGATGAATTTTTTGATATCATAGTGGATGACTTACCAAATACTCTACCTCCTTTGAGAAGTATTAGCCATTGCATTGATTTAATTTCAGGAGCGAGTTTTCCTAATAAAGCATCCTACAAAATGGCCTCGTAAGAGAATGAAGAGATTAAAAAGAAGGTACATGAGTTGTTAGACAATTTTTTGGTGAAGGAAAGTTTGATTCCATGTCTTGTACCAACAATACTCAACCAAGAGAAGGATGGAGGATGGTGCATGTACACTGACTCCATAGAAATAAAAAAAATTACCATAAGTTATAGATTTCCATTGCCTCACATAAATGATTTGATGGATTGTTAGAGTGGTTAAAAATATTTTTAAAAGATCAATTTAAAAAGTGGATACCATAAAATTAGAATTAGAGAATAGGATGAATGGAAAATTGCTTTCGAGACTAATAGCGGACTGTATAAATGTGTTATGAACCAAAGACTCAATAAAAAATCACCACAACAGATATACAAGAACAATATGGAAAATCTCCTCTATTACTATCAAATCCTTGAGGTAGGGAAACATCGTACAATGGATCCTATTATGGAAGGGATCCTCTCTTGTTCACTTGCCTCTTCGAGGGGGCATCCTCCTATTGAGTTACCACTCCAAATACAATGCTTCTCTTCATATCCCATTACATTGCTTGAACCCCTTTTTATAGTACTACAATCACCTAAGAACATTCTAGAGGAGGAATCTTCTAGAAGTAGAACCTTCTAAGAAGTCCTCTTACATTTATTATATCTAACTACCATAGAGGGCCTTATTTAATAATATAGTGGACCTGGTCCACCTTACATTGAATGGCCTCCACTATTATCACTATAGGCCCTCTGGGACCCCCCACTACCTCTCTAACTATTTTACATTCCATCCCCCTTATGAAAGTCTTGTCCTCAACGCTTGATGTACAACCATATACCAGGGTCCCATGGATAAGTGTGGACCATAGTGTTGAAGTAGACTAGAGAACCAGGTTCCCATTGAGAAATGGAAGCCACCATGTTGAATTAGTCCAACTGTCATTGTAAACCAGGGTCCCATGTCCAATTGCTCATGTGAACCCCACATGGAAGATATCGGCACCCAATAACCAACTGAAAATGATGCTCCCAATAATGACACTTATCATGTAGATCCAAATAAAAATATCCATCCACATAGTGGGAGATGATCAAAGATGAATCTAGAAGTAACAATACCATTGTAGAATATGCAGGTTGGATATTGGTAACTATCTCCTGATGTGATACATTTATGTTCTCTACAGAAGGTGGAGTAGAGTCATCAAATACAATATGGATGTAGTTGTCATCCCAGAAATGACAACTATCCATATACCAATCATCACAATCGGACTCAAAATTATACCAAGCTTATATTTATTTATTATATTCATCCTTGAGGTCCACCATAAGAAATATGTCATGCATGTTGTCCAATGAATCTTGAATACTATGGAAATTATCATTGAGACCATCTACAAAGGCATCCAATTTGTCATTCAATGTGTCATACAATTGGGATTTGAATGATTCAAGAATTTCTTTGAAGGTTTGAGAGGAAATAGCCATCTGATCACCCTATGAACTCTTCAGTTCCACATCCATCATGAAAAAACCCAAAAAATAGGACCATAACTTACTGCAGAAAATTGAGGTGTTTTCGAGAAAAACCCGAAAAAACTGTTGAATTTAAAATGCTCATAACTTCACTTCCAGGACTCTATTTCGACTGATTTTTTTCTGAAATTGGGTGAAATTGTGAGAGGAGCTCAGATATGTAATTTGTTTGGACAAATTAGGCCTCCAACTACTACATATATAAAAATAATCGTGTCGTCGTCCACGGAAAAAACCCTGAAAAATTGCAGATTTTAAAACTTCAATATCCTGACTTCCCGGACTTTGTTTCAGACTATTTGTTTTTTCATCTTGGGTGTTTTTTCTGAGAGGAACTCATATATACAAACTGTTTCTGCAAATGTTTCACAAAAATATACCAAAAATTTCTGAAATGTCGCAGCCCTCTTTTTTCTTCTTCGAAAAAAATCTGCAAAAATAAAAATATTTGCCCACAATGCGTGCCAAGGAAAGTGCTCCGATACCACTTGTTAAGTACCTATACTAGATATGGAAATATAATCACCACAAATACTGAATACAAAATATATCCACAGAGAAAGATAAAAGAAACCATGCTTTATTATTACCAAACCCTTGAGGTAAGCAACACTGTACAATGGATCCTATTATGGAAGGGATTTTCTCATGTTCACTTGCCTCTTCGAGGGGGCATCCTCCTATTGAGATACCTCTCCAAATACAATAATTCTCTTCATATCCCATTAGATTGCTTGAACCCCTTTATATAGTACTAGCATCACCTAAAAACATTCTAGAGGAGGAATCTTCTATAAGTAGAACCTTCTAAGAAGTCCTCTTACATTTATTATATTTAACTACCCATTTATTATATTTAACTACCATAGTGGGTCTTATTTAATAATATAGTGAACCTAGTCCACCTTACATTAAATGACCTCCACTATTATCACTCTGGGCCCTCTGGCCCCCCCCACTACCACTCTAGCTACCTTACAGAATGGTTGGCAATGCCTTTTGGGCTCACAAATGCTCCTAGTACATTTATGACGTTAATGAGTGAAGTATTGGAAGAGTTTATTGGAAACTTTGTGATAGTTTATCTAGATGACATTATGATCTATATCTATACAAAATAGGAACATTTAAGGAATCTCAAGAAGGTTTTGAGTACCCTGCAAAAGGAAAAACTATTGATAAATTTGAAGAAATGTACTTTTATGAAGAAGGAGATGATATATTTGGGATTTGTAGTATTTCAAGAATGTTTGAATATAGACCTATAAAAGGTTCCAACAATTGTGAATTGAAAAACCCCAAGAAATGCATTTGATTTAAGAAGTTTCATGCTAAAGGGAGAAGTTAGAATATAGGGCTATATAATCCATTACCCATTCCAAGCAGGACATGGATTGCAATGAGTATGGATTTTGTATTGGGATTTCCAAGAACACATAGAGGTAATGATCCAATATATGTTTTGGTAGATAATTTTCAAAAATGGCTCATTTTATTGGTTGTACCAAGACTAGTGATGTGACAAATGTTGATATTTTTTTCTTTAAAGGGGTTGGAAGGTTGCATGGTTTACCCAAAAGTATAGTTTTTGACAGAGATACTAGGTTTGTGGGACACTTTTGGAGAACCTTATGGAAGAAACTTGGTACTAATATCAATTTTAGCTCATCCTATCTTCCATAGACTCATGGACAAACAAATGTAGTAAATAGAAGCATAGGAAATATTTTGAGAAGTCTGATGAATGAGAACACTAAGAAGTGGGATTAGATACTTGCTCAAGTTGAGTTTTCATATAATGACTCACCCTAGAGTTTTCATATTGTATATGGAATTCATCCTAGAGGAGTATATGAGCTAAGGAATTTTGGAAAACATGAGTTAAGAAGTGATGATGGTGAGGATTTTGCAGTGAGTATGAAAAAAATTGCAAGAAATAGTCAAACAGAAATGGAAAGACAACAACCACACATATAAGTAATGAGCATACATGAAGACAAGACCAAAGTATTTTTAGGTTATTAATTTGGTCATGTCATATTTGAGGAAAGAGAGGTTTCCTATAGGAACTTTTAACAAATTAAATCTCAAAAATATTGGACCATGTAAAATTTAAAGGAAATTTTCTTCTAATGCATATAAAATAGAACTAATATGTGGTGTTGGAATCTCTCCAATATTTGATGTTGTATATTTGTATCCCTTCAAGAAGATAAGGGATGTTTCATTAGATGAACATGTAAGTGATGAAGATCAAACCGTGGAATGGAAAGAACGACTAGCCAGAGCAATACAAAAGGAAATCAAGGAAATATTGAATAAAAAGGTAATAAGGAAAACCAATGGAAAAGAATATTCCAATACTTGGTCAAATGGAAAGGTAAACCAACAAAATATTCTACTTGGATGACAACAACAGATATTTCCAAGTATCGTGCAGATCTTGAAGACTTGATGAATAGTTATTTTCTTCTCCGCAAGATTGATGCAAGATAATTTGGCAATAAATTTTAAGATTGACCTCATGGGTTCCAAACATTTACCAAGGGAGTTGGTTCCCCAAATTCTTTTATTATATTTGTAACAATTACAAAATGTCTGTAGAAGACATTTTTTATTGAGCTTGTTTGTTAAGTGTTGAATTGTTATCATAGGTGTTAATTATGTTGCTAAATATTAGGAACACATATTTAATTTAGCTAGTTGTTTAGATAACTCAGGATTTCGTTGTTTGTGAGCTATCTAAGGGCTCAAGATATATTATATCTTTTGTAAGAATTAGATATTAGAGAGTGTGTGGGACTGATTATGTAAGAGTGTGGATCGTAGAGGTCCAAGAGATGAAGAAGGCATGAGCATTCCTACGTAAAAATTCTTACTGTATTGATATTAAGAATGAACAGAGTGTGTGGTGTTGTCGCACTGTGTTTTTTCATGTTGTCGCACTATGTGTTCGATTAGTTAAATTCCATGTAAAATTTATCACGATTGAGCAATGATATTCGATGATTGCAGGAAATATTTTTCATAGTTAATTTCAATCAAGTTTTAAAACTTTGTTTAAGAAATATTCCATGAATGTTTTCCTTCATAGGGATAGATAGTCAATATTTTGCACAAATGTTCACAATTTGGCGTAGTTGAATCACCCCTTAAATATGTGTGACACATTGGTATTATTTGTCAAATTCCATGTAGATTTCTCTATAAACCATTAGTATTGTTTACCGAGTTTCACGCATAATTGTCTGGTACAGATTCATTGGTGCTTCCATGTAGATATATATATGGATATGTTCTTCCATGCAGAGATATATCATGATATTGGTAATTCCATGCATGAAATTATCTATGACAGAGAACAATTCAGCGTTGTAGGAAAAGGTAAATTTCATCATTTGTTTGTGTTGATCCTAGGCCACACAAGCACTCTGAATATTGATTGCAGTAAAGTATTGAAAACTCTATGATTGTGGGTTGAAGGTGGTATTTTCCATCAATATATAATAAAATGAGTTTCTTAAATTATTGCATTATTGAATGTTCTAAAATCTTGTATTGTTGAATAATTAATATTTGGACGATTTATATTGTTACAAATAATATTGGTGAAATTTGTTGGATAATGCATTAATGCAATCATTATGTCAAAATGCAATAACAAAAATATAAAACAATATTGTTATAAAAAAAATTGATTTTGAATTGATTAATTGAAAAATTGTAAAAATTACAATTAATTAATATATATGTACATATAAATGTATTGTTTTCTTTTGAACTCACTAGAAAATGTGTTCCATAATATAGAAAATGGTTTATTTGGAGAATTCATATGCACCGGTGAACATTAATTACAATAACGCATTAGTACCAAATATTGAGAAAACACATCGTTTCGTAAAAATATAAAGTATAATAATATTTATCGTTTCAAAATTGTATGGTGTCCATATTTAAAATGTACACGAGGGAACTAAATATAATTTATGCACCAAGGATCTAAATGTAATTTATGCGTCGATGCCTTTAGTATAATATATTCACAGATGCTTAGTAAAAATAATGACGCCAACATCTCACCTTGAATATTTTAAATTCCAGTACCCTTCGATGCACATGGTAAAAAAAATACGAGTACGTATTAATTATACAAGCATTGGGGTGCACACTATATTAAGTGCATTAGGTCTCAGGATAACATAATTACAATGAGTCTCACTATAATGTAAACAAACGAGTGTGTAGAAAAAATAAAAAACATTGGTGCTTCATATGAAAACAAGGAGGAACCAATGTGTAGAAATTATAAGAGAATTGTTTCTCTGCATATGAATAAAAAGGAGAAACCAATGCACAATAATTATAAACAAAACAAGATGTTTGTATTATATTAACACACTGAGACAGGTTTTTCAAGACCACGTCGTTGCATTTTGACAATAACAACATAGAAAAGAAACCTGTCCTACAACCTCCACCAACCCAAATTTTTTTAGTTATATGGAACATATGTTAAAATATCCATTGAAACCTCTATAGTCAATATTAAAGGTTGTAGTAGAGGTTATTTTGAAAATTTTGCAAAATTTTGTAACACTAAAAATCTCCGCAAAGACCTATGCTAGAAAGTGTTGTCCTTGTAGTGATCCAAGATCTGCTTAGACCTATGAATAGGTTTTACCTACAACCTTTATAACTTGTCATCCCTAACCTCAATGCTAACTACTTGGTGAGGGCTAGCTACCTCTCGAGGTATGAGTAATTTCCCTTTCTTGAACATGACATCAAAAATCCTATCCTCCAAAAATGAGACTGAGAGAATGTTTTTCTTCAATTTTGGTACATAAATAACATCTTGGGCCTGAAACAAATTACCTTCATTGAGATGGAACAAGATAATTCCCTCTCCCTCTACTACATACTTGGCATCATCACCAAGCTCCACATGGATCCCCAAGTCCTTCTTCATGAGACTGCTAAATAGCTCTTGTGTTTCTCTCATATGATGAGATGCACCACCATCCAAGTACCAAACACTCTTTTTGATGGTGATTATAAAGAGGCATTAGACGAGTGATAAGTCCATCTCAAAAAAATTTACAAAATCATATATTCATGTTGTGTTGATGTCACTTTCCCTTTCTTCTTCTCTGGAAACTCTCATGCATAATGACCATACTTGTGGCATGTGAAGCACATGATTTTACTGGCGTCCTTCTTCCCCCACTGTGAGGTTGGCCCTTTATTGTTACCCTTGGAACATTTTCCTTTTCTCTTCTTCACCTAATTAGGTTCTCCTCCTCATATTCTTGCTTGTCAACTTTAGAATTCTCTTGAGTCTCTTCTTCGATACAATCATCTCAAAGCCTCTCCTAATCTACAATATTTTCCCGAGCCAAGACTTCCTTGAAAAATGGTTCGCAAGACATTGACAAACCATTCAGTGTCACATTTACATGTTCTATGTCATTCACTTTCTCCACAATAGTTTCAATTTGATCTCATACCTAAGTGATCCTTATGAAGTAGCTGGTAATATTGTCAAATCTAGACATATGCATAGATCTGAGTTTATTTCTCAATATCCTCTTCCTATTAATAAAAAAAATTTACTTTATTAATTCCTTTAATTAAACTAAATTACTATTGGACTGCAAATAACTGTATAACTATGTGAGGCTACAAACATCAACATTGGTGTAGCTTGTTGGAGTCGAGCACCACATCGAGGCTTCCAAACTACCTACAATAGGGTTGGACCAACTATTGTACCAAATGGCTTCCCAAAATAGGGTTGGATCAAATTGCTTCCAAAAAACCTACAATAGCGTTGGACAAAATTGGTTAAGAGTGACATCATCAATCCACCCTAGATTCGTTTGCAGAAACTCTACTGTAAAACACTGCATCCAAGAGTTTTACATATACTTCTTATGTGGCAAGGCTATTTCAACATAATCCACAATAGATGATGAGAGCTCTACCTTGAACACCATAATTTCACCTGCATAAGATACACGATGTTTTTGTGACCCCACGTTCCCATCTTCCATTCAAAAACACCCAGAACATGTAACATATTATAATACAGTGACCAGTCGAAAATTACACAAAATGACTACTGTCATTCACCAAATAAGGTAACGAATAAACCCTCACGATCTTAGAGAAACACCCTCATCTGCATACGTGACCTAACTAACCCTAGACATGCAACGAGGCCTTACATAGGAGAAGCAACTAAGATGTTGTGATGGTTAATGATATGAAGGCCATTGAAGTGATGGCCATTGAAGCGATGAGTCAAGTCAGTTGCCACGAGAGCTCATAGTTGTATTTTATAAGATATGTAATCATCGTCTCCCCTTATGGGCATAAACAAAATTATAAGCAAGTTTACTATGAATCTACCAAACGTGTCCCATATCTATTAAATATAATGTAACCTCAAGATTCCGATTGTACATTGCCAGTTGTCCTGGCTAGTTGTACACTCTGTTCTTTATGTTCTTGATTTGCTTGAGCCTATTTAGCTTAGCTCTTTTCCTTTTTCGTGTGTACTCTTTTTCTCATATACTCAATATACTGAATACTATTTCTGCTCTTCTCTTTCTTTGTATTCTCTTCTTCTCATTTTATCATGGTATCAGATCTTGAGACATAAGCCTCTTCACATAGTCTGGAGAGTAGTCTGATCCTAAGAAGTGTAGAGATTAAACTGTCAACGAGAGCACAAGACAATGTTTCTTCACAAATCTTGGAGAGCAGTCCACTCAAAAGATCATTGCAGACAACAATTGCATGGAAGCATAAGGCATAAACTATAAATAATCATGAGAATTTAAAGATCCATGAAAGTTTCGTGAAACAAAGCTACAGAAGGAAGAAACAGTTAAAGATACACAAGTTCTTTAAAAAATTCATGAAATTCTTTCTTTCGGAGAATATTTTGAGAGAGCAGCAAAGGACAACCACACACAGTCATAAGATCGTCCCTGGGAACAAATCTGAGCCATCGATCGAGTTCAGAAAGGACGAGGAGCGTGCAGAAAAGGCGAAAAAGTTCTAGCTGTTAGATCAAGACGAGAGCAACAACAACCCTCATATCAAGAAAAGGTGTGCATGTTTTAACCACCAAAGGTTTTCAATTTTTGCAAATTCAGTGATCTTCGTGAAAAGGTTGCAAAGCAATAGAACTCCTGAAACTCGATATTCTGAAGATAATATCTTAGTCACTCGTTTGCTAAGACTTAAGGACTGTTGGATTCTCCAAAAATTCACAATTCGACACTTCGCAATTTTTGCGACTAAGAGCGCTAAAAGGACCCCAAGCCTGAATACGCGAAATTGATCATAGTCGTCCATCAATAGGGGACATGCGGCAGAGATCCACATACAGCAGAGATCCACATGTGGCGGAGGAGAACAAAGGAAAAGTCCTTCGACTTCACGATACGCGAAATCCTTTTACATGACATACCAATGAGATATGGACTGTTAGATCTAGAGGAGTGTGAACCGTCGGATTTGGGGCACTCCAAAATGTCAGCACTTCGCTCCAAAATGTCGGCACTTCAGAAGTCGGGAATGTGAAGGAGGTCGTGACTTGGAGCTCACAAGTCAAAAAATCCTAACATCATCTGAAGCATCCATTGGAAGGGATGTCTCAAGAGCGTTCAACACTTTGCTGACTCATGACTCGAAGGAGTCAACGAATAGAGTTTCAAGAACTTGCGATACACAAAATCACAAAATAATCGCAGTCGTTGATTGAGAAAATATATGGACCGTTGATCTAGCATCATCGCAATTTTGGCTACTGGGAAATCAGAGGTGAGAGTTCAGTGAACTCGTGATACGTGAAACTCCGATGTGATCCGATCGGTCAGATCAAAGATCTCCACACGAAATTGAGACCATCAATCTCTTCCCACTGTTTGGATGTTCGCGAGGTAAGGAAGAATTTGTTGTCGTTGATCCTTGAAGAAATTTCGCAATTCGACTATTCGAAGGAACTGCTACATTCAACATCAAAATGTGAAGTCCCGAAATGCAAAAACCTGAAGTGCCTAGTTTTTCTACCCACGGTCACATGAGAAGATAAACCTCAAACTTTCTTTGTCTCCCGATTAAACACAGAAATCCCTATTCTGCCTTTAGAGGGGCTACAATTGCTGCAATGTTACAACTGCTAAAGAACATAGCCCAGAGCTCTGAATCATCATATCTTTCACTCGGATAGTTATATCCAGCCAGATCGAAGTCAAAGAAGTGGTTTACACCACATTTTTTGGTCTGAAGTCATTGCAAGAAATTCAAAGACCCAATTTTCCATGCAGGAATCAGGTAAACAAGATATTCTATTTTTTATTTTTTATTTATAAATTCTTTAAATATGGTCACGTCTAGCAATTTAGGACCAACTCAAGGACTGATTCTTCTTGGAAATAATTATAAGTTTTGGGTCTGTTCGAATGAGATCTTTCTTGCACGAATAAGAGTGTTGGGATGCAATGGATCTTAAATATGTGGAACCAGATCCAACAGACCTTCTTGCCATGACCAACCAACATAGAACTACTAAGGCAAGATAGATAAGCATAGAGAATAAATCCAAATTCTGGATTCAAAATTCAGTGGATGACACGATTTTATCCAAAATCACAGTCGTTGTTACTTCAAAATAGTTCTGGGACATCCTTAAATCAACCTACCAAGGAAATGACAGGGTCAAAATAGTCAAATTGCAGAACTTGAAAATAATCACAGTCTGAAAATGTCGATCAGTTTATGACTAGAGTCATGGGAATCGTAAACCAAATCAGATTGACTAGTGAAGCCATCCCTGATCAATGAATTTTTGAGAACGTTCTCAGAATTTTACCAAAGAAATTCGAAATGGTTGTTATTGCAATCCTTGAATCCAAAGATCTGCCAAATTTTTCAACAAATGAATTAATGGGCTCTCTGTTGACACATGAGACTAGACTGCATCTCACAGATGAGTCAATCGCCAATGCATTCAAAACTCAATTCTCCTTCAGCATAGGGAGAAGCAGAGGAAGAGGTAGAGGTCACCAAGGAAGAGGGAGTAGTCCAAGTAACCCTCACTCAAGTGGAGGTCACACACAACAAAACCCGAATCAAAATTTCCAAGGTCACACACAACAGAACGAGAATCAAAATTTCCAACCTCAAAGAGGCAGAGGGACAAGATCAAATGAAAAATCAAGCATACAATGCTATTACTACAAAATGTTTGGGAACTATGAATTTGAATGTCGGAAGAATCAAGAAGATTAGCTCCCAGGCAGAGCACATATCTCACTTAATGAAGGAGAAACCTCAGAAGGTATGTTTCTCTCATGCCACAAGACTGAAGAACAACATAAAGATCTTTGGTTGTTGAACAGTGGATGCAACAATCACATGACAGGTAACAAAGATTTACTTTCATGCATTGATTCTACAATTTCCTCTTATATTACACTTGGAAATGATTCCTTAGTTAAAGTTCAAGGAAAAGGAACTATACCTATTCTTACTAAACAAAATGTAAACAAAGACATAGAGAATGTCTATCATGTTCCATATCTAAAACATAATATATTAAGTGTAGGACAACTCATTGAAGATGGCTATAAGGTACTTTTTGAGGGAGCATCATGTAGGATATATGATAAAATCCCCAGCAGAAAATAGATTTATGAAATCCACATGACTTAGAATAGGATGTTTCCCCTGACCCTCATAACTGCAAATCTGATCCAATCAAATGAACAAAGTTCATCCACCCCTAATGAAACTACGGTTCGGCAGAAAATATTTGGACATCTACCCTTTCAGAGTCTCAGTGTTTTACAGAAGCATGCCATGGTCAAAGGTCTCCCTATTTTCAAAGAGGAAAATCCCCCGTGTGAGTGTTGCATTCTAGGAAAACATAACATAACTAGTTTTCCACAGTCCTCCACTCAAGCCAAACAACACTTAGAACTGGTTCACACTGACCTATATGGACCAATGAAAACAGATTCAATAGGTGGTAGAGTTTATTTTCTAATGTTTATTGATGACTTTAGTAGGAAAATTTGGATCTATTTTCTCAGACACAAGTCTAAAACTTTTTCAAAGTTCAAAGAATTCAAAGATGAAGCTGAAAAATAGAGTGGAAAATATATAAAAGTAATCAGGTCATATGGAGGAGGAGAATACAACTCCAAATAATTTGCAAATTTATACAAATCACAAGGAATCATCATGCAGACTACAACCAGGTATACTCCATGGCAAAATGGAGTGGCTGAAAAGGAAAATCAGGCAATAATGAACATGGCAAGAAGCCTACTCAAAGAGAAATCTCTGTCAAATACTTTTTGCGCTGAAGCAGTAGCATGCTCATCTTATCTCTTGAACAGTTTTCCAACCACCAGTATCAATATGAAGGTCCCTCAATAATCATGGAGTGGGACAAAGTTAAATGTTTCACATCTCAGGACATTTGGATGCATAGCATACACTCACATACCTTCCAAATTAAGGAAGAAACAGGATGATAGAAGTGAGAAATGCATCTTTACTGGCTACAAAAAAACATCAAAAGCATATTGAATTTATAATCCAATATCAAATAAATTGATTCTCAACAGAGATGTAAAATTTCTGGAAAATCAATTCTGGGACGACTTTGAAAAACAACCAATGGACAATCAAAATCCATTGCTGCCTAGTCCTGAAAACACAGAAAATTCAGGACAACAAATACCTCAATCTTCTCTTCCAAGATTGCAAGTACAAGGACAATCTGAAAACTCTTAGGATAACTCAACTCCAAGAAGAGATTCATCCTTTGAACTCCCAAATCAAAGATTCCTTGAAATTTGAGACAAATCCATCAGCAGTTGGATGACATTGACCAATACAATCTCTTTGCTTTAATGTCATGTCAACCTACATCTTTTAAAGAGGCAACCAAGGAGCCACATTGGGTTCAAGCCATGAACCAAGAGATTGACTGCATTGAAAAGAACAAGACATGGGATCTTGTTGATTTTCCTAGACAAAAGAAAAGTATTGGTGCCAAGTGAGTTTACAAAACTAAAATCAATGAAAAGGGGCAGATTGAAAAACACAAGGAAAGACTTGTTGCGAAATATTCTCACAACAACCTGGTATCGATTATGGTGAAACTTTTTCTCCAGTAGCAAGTTTGGACACTGTAAGGACTCTCTTAGCCATAGTAGCTCAACACAAATGGCAAGTATACCAAATAGATGTGAAGTCAAATTTCCTGAATGGTTTCTTAGAAGAAGAAGTTTATGTCGATCAACCACCTGGATTTGAAGTCAAAGTCCAGCCAACCAAAGTGTATCGATTGAAGAAATCCCTGTATGGCTTAAAGAAATCTCCAAGAGCTTGGTACAATAGAATTGACACTTACCTGATCAAAAGTGGTTTCAGCAGAAGTCAAAATGAGCCAACTCTTTACACCAAAATTGATCAACACAGTAACACTCTGATTGGATGTTTATATGTTGATGAGATGATATATACTGTAAATATGGAGTAACTGAGTTTTAAACATGCCATACAATTTGAGTTTGAGATGAAAGATCTTGGCATAATGAAATATTTTTTGGGAATTGAGGTTGATCAGTCAACCAAAGGCATTTTTGTCTGTCATCAAAAGTATGCAACAGAAATCATCAAAATATTTTGCATGGAAGACTGCAATCCAACAGAAACTCCTATACCCTTAGCCACAAAATTGAGCAAGCAATATGAAAGACCTATAGTGGATTCTACTGTCTACAAAAGTTTACTAGGAAGTTTGTTGTATCTTACAACAACTAGGCCTAATATTAAGTATGTAACCAACCTTGTTTCTAGATTCATGGAATCCCCCAAATATTCTCATTGGAAGATGGCGAAAAGAATTCTGAGATACGTTGTAGTAACTCTCAATTTTGTCTTATGGTACACTCAGTCTGATGATAATCCTCTCTCTAGTTACACAGAAAGTGATTTTGCAGGTATCCTAGATGAAAGGAAAATCACCTCAGGACATGTTTTTCACCTGGGCGTGAACCTGATTTCACCAGAATGGATTCTTTATGCTTCGTTTTCTTTCATGGAATTTATGATTCCCACTGCAACTTCTACAGGGAGAAGCATGCAAAAAGATTAGTGTTTATGTATGAATTGATCGTGTAAGTGTAACATTAAGATAAAAAAAATTGACATGCATATAATGATCCTCATTATATAATAATAAGTTATGGATTCTTGCATATATATTTAATAAGTTATGGATTGGTTCAGATATAGGAATTCATATAGTCCTGGTTCAGATTCTTCAGATTTACTAATTGTGAAGGGCTAGATACAAGGCCAACCATTCATGTGAAGAACCAAGACACTATTATTTTGACAGTCCATAACCAGGCGCATTATAATGCAACCCTTCACTGGTATATATAAATTTATAATCATTGTAGTCATGGATCGCGCTATCTTTGAACCTTCGATGATTGGATCAATGCTAAACCTTAGATGGCTGGAGAGTTCTTCTAGGTAAGTATGTAGTATAAGTTAATAAATTCGTTCATATATAAATTAGGTTAGATTAATCTTTGATTATATATATTTTGTCTTCGTTTATAAATTCATTTATATACCTTTAATCTTTGTTTAATGTACAAATTAGGTTAGATCCGTCAATTAGATAAGATGGACGTGAGATCTTTACATTAGGTTAGATCATAGATTAAATAGATCTTATGGAATCGATTGATTGGATATGTAATAGATTTGTGAGATAGGTACATTAAGTTAGATCAAACATTAAATTGATCGTATGGAATCCATTGTTTGTTATGTGTCTTGGTATATGAATTTTGAGGCCAAAACATAACAAGGCATAATTGAACCCGGTTACCTCTCATTTTCTTAAGGTGCCTTCATTGTCAATAGATATGATTGAATCAATGGTAAATTAAATTAATAATCAATGTTATTTATTCTATTAAATCTTATGCAAAACTAAAATGGATATATGAGATATTAACGTGCATAATCATACACATTATAAAAGTGGTGCATATATGTATTTCCATAGATGTTATTAGTTGTTTTTATGAGAATGACCACTAATAATGTCTATGGACATATATCAACCATTTTTATAATGTGGTTATGTTAGTAATAATAATTATTATTTTTAATTGAATCCAATTTATGTTTTTTTTAAATGTATTGTTATTATGCTCATAGGCCTATACCTATTGGAAATGGCTAGAATTAATAGGCTTTTATGATAATTTGGTTTTTAATGCAGAGGATTTTATATTTTCCTAATACTATTTCTTGCATGACAAAAAAATGTTAGTTAGCCATTAAAACTATGATTAAATTGATTAACATAACAATTACATTTAACTTTAGACTTAACTATTTTTATGAGTTTACTATAATTTGATTTTTTACTACATTTACATGGGAAGGAGTGGAGAAAACCATATCACATTTGCTGCCAGAAAAAGATATATGTTAGGTCAGCAAGAAAAAGTGCATTAGCCTAGATTTTAAGATTATAAAAGATCTTGGTGGATATGATATGGATGGGATCATGTTGGATGTTGGTTCCAACGTGAATATTTTTCAAAAGAAATCTTGGGAAGTGATGGGTAAAAAAAAATTAGTTTGGTCATCGATCCAGCTACGATTGGAAAATCAGTACAATGTCTACCCAATAGGTTGATTGAATAAGGTGGATGTGAATATAAAAGGAGTAAAAACAAAGGCCAACTTTGAGGTCATAGATATTATGGATTAATATGATCCATATTTGGCATTTATTGGTATTGATGGGGCTTTTGATAATAATGTGGTGTTGAATTTAAAGAAGAGGTAGATGTCACTTGAAATGGATACCATGTGTGTGGTAACACCTCTAGATCCATATGAAGGAGATATATACAATGATCCATTCGATGAGGATGCATGAAGCTCAATCATTGAGAACATCTATAAGATCATGCGACACAGGGGGATTACATCAACCCCACCATGAATGGAGAATTAAGATGGAGAAGTGTCAAGTCTTACGACAAAGATTTTTAGGATGTCATTTAAAGGTGGAAGCATAAGTACTATGAGCTCTCCACAAGGAAGTGCATGCATATCCTCAAAGAGGATCACAAGGAATAATTTGGGTCCTATCGCTACGATGGCTCATAACCAAAGGAGCACAAGGAATAATTTGGGTTTTATCGCTACGATGGATCATAACCGACAGACACATTTATTTGCTAGATTCAAAATATTCTAAAATATCACAGGGCTCATGCACTTGATACAATCCCTATAGGAATTCTTGTAGGATGGTGGGTTGGACATTAAGAACCATATTGTGAATGGGAAGTTGTCGAAACATCCATGTGAGAAATATTTTGACTAGATATAGGAATTAATCCATACACTTTCCCTTGCAAAAGTCCCTAGATAGCTAAGAAATGGTGCAGTAGGTGTAGTTGGTATATGAATGTCCAACAAATGCTTCCCAAGAAACACCTTATATCCCCAGTACCCTGATTCTACACTCGGAAGGTCAAGCGACCCTCAAGATCCCATGAAGAACTATTTTGTACATGACTCTTCCCTAGACCAATTGAGCACACAAATGACTCAGGTATCACTATAGTAGAACTGGTTAGTCAATGGATCCTACAAGAACCAAACGAGCCTAATCCCATACCTCCTAGGTAGAAGCTAGTTAGTTGTGCCTGTATGAGGGTACATGACAACCCACCTAGAGTCTCTATGTCCATCTAATCCACTTAGAGAATATCGTTGGGGAGAAAAAGAGCATGTGTGGCACCCCCAAAGAATAAAATTAATTGATCGTAATATCCCATTATTCATGTAATAGTTCTACCCATTTTCCACCATTTCTACTATTGCATCATCAACCAAACCTAAGGCTCAAACAAAGGTTAAGGCCATCAAAGAATAGTCACTTCCCAATCTAGTGCTACCCTTTGACATCCCATTTGAAGGCCTTCCATCTAGAAAGGTTCCCCTACTCAAGTGTGTTGATTATAATGTGGGGGACCCCCACAACTTCCCCGAACTTCAGATCGACAAATACAAAGAGGTTATCTGAGGAAAATATGGAACAAACAAAACAGTGATGTAGGAATGGGAAATACCCTTAAAAACATCAAGGATTATCTACCTCCTTAATTGTACACACTTTGGTCGATTCTGTGTTGTTCAATCATGTGTTCATTTCCTCCTCACCAAAGTGCATGGGCGATACCTTTTACTAGACCATGCATATATTATCGAATAGGAAATTATACACAAGGTCTATGACTTTCCCACCTCCGAAAAAAAACCATCAAATAGTCTCAAGGAAAATGATGCACCACTAGATGAGATTTATTATAAATGTGGGCCATGTAGGGGAAATCATGGCATTGTAATCCTCGAAATTAATGATTCAATGGTCATGTTTGTAAGCCACTTACTTTCTTGTGAAATTATTCACAAATTACAAAAGGATATATTCCCTATCGGGGTCGTTCTCATGGATGAGCTATGTTTTTGTGGGAATTAGATGGCATGATCCCCTTACTTATTCAAAGAATTTGTCATTGAATGTCTAAATTCTCATGATTAGGTGCAAGATTTTTTTTACAGATAGTTCCTTCTACTATTGGGTATGGTAATATGGAAACCACCCTTGACTTTGAAATCGACATGGATACTTCCCCCTCCTTTCTTTCTACTCAGTTCTTAACGCTCCAACATTCCAAGAATGTAAAGGACCATTTATAAATCCTTCCAACAATGGTAAATACAGTTAATCAATGAATTTGTCGAGTGATTCTACATCACATCCCACATCTTTGAAAGGTATGAGCATCATTTTTATTTACATGTATTTTCCATAATGTGACAATCTTTCCACACACAACTATAGGAAAGACCAAATAAGTTCCTCCCTTCAGTATTATGAAGAAGGATACCATAGCGAGAGTTGAAAACGGGTCGGACATAGATTATCCTCCTTTCTTGGAGTTGCAATCTGAATTTTAACTAAGGACAAAGAATTTCCATGAATAACACAAGGTCACGACTAGTATAGATGACCAAGAAAAAGATCCCAGAAGTACAAAGTCTCCCAACTCCGTTGAATGTTTTCAAGATATCAATTGTTCGAACGTGGAAACTATAACAACCAAAACGTGAAATACAACATCTAAAATTTAGGCCATAACTCATATCAAAATTGATTTTGGTTTTGAAAGAGATTGCTCACCTCCACTGCAGCCAACTCCTATCGAAGAATAAGATACATTGGTCACGTCACCATCCAAACCCTGGTCTAGGTCTAGCAAACACCGGCATACAACAACCCAAAAGTAAGTCAAGGTGGTTTCTCCCACTCAAAACTGACACGTAGAAAAATTGATTAAGGAGATTCACACGCAGTTTGCCAAACAACAAGCCTCCCAAAATGAAATGATTGGGAAGATGCATTTTATGGGCCAACAATTCTCTCTACCATATCCACCAAAATTCGAACCCTCATCTAATCCAACCATAGATGTTTTGGGGGCCAATCCACACAGAGTGTTGAGTGTTGATCAAGTCATAATGATCCCTTCCATTTCAACCAAGATAGAACTAGACTTGTCACAAGTTCCCATATAATAAATACAAAGAATTATCACCACCATGGTCTACGAGATGCGGGAATTCCACCAATATATCAAATGAAAGTAGGACAAGCTACGCCTTCAATATGAATATTAAATTTCCAGTCATGCCACCACGAGATCCCAATTACAATAGGAATCTCATGTGCGTCAAGAAATTGATGAGGCCCTCGATGAGCCAAGTAATAATGGTGGGGGTGTGTTGACACCCAAATTTTTGGTTCATTTTGTTTGCGTTCACAAATGAAGTTGTGCGCATGCCTAAGCTAATGTGAGAAGAATGAGAAGAATTGCACATCATACTTAGTTTTGATATTGGGTACCAAGATTAAAGTCTACCAAGTGCACATCGGTCACAATTTTGATGTGCACTAAAATCAAGAAGACACATACCGGAATAAAGAAAGGAATCAATGGGAAATCCTCTATAATGATTACTTCCAGAAGTAGAAGGGATCGTGGAGCTGAAAAAACATGAGTTGGAGAGGTCGTTAAGATTGCCTCAATTTAAGAAGGCTATGTGGACTGTAAGAAGGTTCCAATAGATTAAGAGACATTTTTGTCAATAGAATGAGTGGAGCAGAGTAGAAAGAGAGATAGATCCTAAGCATAGAAAGATATAAAAGGAAGAAGTGACATCATAAATAGAGTTAGACATATGGTTAGATGGGATTTGATTGAGTTGTTATAATCAAGCTCACTTTGAGTCTTTTGCAATGGTGTAGTGTTAGGTTCTAGATATAGATCCAAGTCTGTCATATGTATGAGATCTAAAAGGATGTACATTGCGTAGTGTGTTGTATTTCTGAAGAATTATCTAAATAATATATGAAGCTCTGTTGTTTTCAAAAATAGTCTACTTTATGTATATTGTATGTTTGTGTTGAATGGAATGAAAGGAATAATAAAGCTACAACAGTTCAAATATTTTTTGTATTTATCTTGTGTTATTTGGATATGTGTATGTATTATTTTACATAGTAGAACAACAAGTAATCAGATATGGAATGCATCAATTTCATCCTAGATGGATCCTGGTTTTCTTAATGCTTGATCTATGTCACAAGATCTTATGGTCTTTGTCATCCCCTCTATGTCTCGGGTGATATCTTCCTTGAACTTGGTCAAGGATTGATTTCTTGATGATTTGGGGACTTTTTTGGTCAACTCTTGATGAGAACTAGGTATAAACACCCCATTTTTAAGAAGGATGCATGGAACAAAAGGCCAACATAGGATATTGTTGGAACTAGTTGGATTTGAGAGATTCTCTCCAACTAGATGCTTCCTAGATTATTTCGAGGTTGATATATTTTCTCAACCAAGTAGATTGTGAGATCGAAGTAATTTTTCTATCTTGAGACAAAGCTTCTTGTATTTATATGTACTCTATTTTATTCTTTAATAAAGTACTCATCACAATTTTGGTTTGTTCAATTATTTCTACTCTCCCTCTCATGTTTCCCAAGATGGTTTCAGAGTGGGATCAAGCTTAACTCCCTCATGGGAGGGCCCAGGGAAATGGAAGAGAAATGGAAACGTAGAGGAGGTTAACATACGGAACTAGAGTGAGTGCGTGATTGTTTCACTAGTGTGTGAGCTATGGTTTGTCTGTGATTTGAGCGTTGGAAATATAATCAAAGAAGAAATCTATTACAAAGGGAAGGAGAGGGATATGCAGCGACTAGTGGACACAATATAGAAGAAAAGGGTGGTGATGTTGGGAGAAGTGAGCCATGGCACTGACGAGTTCTTCAAATTGCACCACAACACCTCAAAGTTCCATATTTCCCAACATGGTTTCAACTTCATAGCCCTGGATGGTGATTGTCCTGCCACTCACAATATCAACAAGTAGATCCTCTCCATTCCAAAATGCAGAATAGCCAGGTTGGCGATGGTGGTGGTGGACATACTGAACATGGACTTCACCTAGTGGTCCATGTGAATGTGGGAGAATAGAGATACCAAGACACTCTTAGAATGGATGAGAGATCTCAAGTACAACATGATGATAATGAAAGAAAACTCTAGCACGATGATACATTTTAGCTTTCTCCACTTTGGAAACATGTGGTGATTTAGGATAAATGTAAGTCGTAATGAAACTAGAATATGATGTTGCATTAAAGTGAGCAACCTTGGAGAACACACCCTCGACCAAGATGAAATATTGTAACCCTTGATTAATTATTCCAAGTGGGATGAGCTGTCATTGGAATTTTGGGTTAAGGGAGATGCGTTAATCGTCTATCCCCTTGAAGATCAATGGTGTGCACACTGTGAGGACTTGCAAGGGAGGCCAAATAGTAGAAATAAAAGATGATCGTTGACATAGTCGACATGGGTTTCATGACCAATGATTCCCTAATTCCCTAGTTCATAAGAAATTGGAAATCCATCAAACCAATTGATAGAAGAAATCCCTCCCATCTCTTTTCCATATTTCACAAAATACTGTGTGCAGGGGGTCTGAATATTCATTCCATCTTCACTTGAAGACATATTCCTCTCAAAACCGTAGGTATACATTGGATAAGGTTATGGAGAAGTTGTGTTAGTAGTTTCTTGATGGTGGCAAGTGCGGGCCTCTTCCTTAGTCTATGTAACATCCATGGCCCTCCAAAGATCGGGTAATGCTACCACGTATCATTTACAACTTATATAATAAATATGAATAATAATGAATTTACCACATTTAACATAGATTTATTGCCATCATACAAACTTAAATAGAATTACCAACAATGCATACATGGGACAGAATACATGAAAACATACAAGCATCACAAAACATGCATAAAATACATAATTAATCACAACAATGATACTTATATTTTATCTGGAATAAATCCACCAACTGTGTGGAGAACTTCCATGAAACTCCAAGCATTAGATAGCGTTGATCATCGCTCTTAGCAGTAGGTCACCCCTGAGTTGGGACTAAACTCCATCGAGCAAGGGAATTCTAGGCTTGGTAAGGAAATCAAGGAAGTTGCACAAATAAATAGGAAGGATATTTTATCCCAGGAGCCACTTATGCCCATAGATCACAGACCCTCATTCCCCACATGCCTGCTCCACCCCAGGAGATTAGACCTTCACTACTACAAGTCCATCGGCCAGTACATCTCCCTTACCTTAGGCTTTAGAAACATGTTGGACTAGAATTCTCAGAGTATTGTAGCTGCTATGGGACTCCCCTCCAAGAGAAATCACTTCCCAACAAACTCTCTCTCCTAGGAGAGTTGCTCATAGTCTTGACAACCTTCTTATTCAATTCAACTCTTAAGAAATACTACAACAACATTTGACTAGCATACGGGTGACAACATCAACAAGAATACTTATGGACACCAAAAATGGAAACAACCTAACTCTAAGACAAAACACAACTCAGGAGAACACAAGGAAGCAACCTCAAATGGTTAAGGCATGAAATCCGATTTGTAGTGTGGATAAACTTGGGTTCACAGGACACACAGGTTGACTCTTCCCTCCTTGGTTGGTTTCTCATATGTGTGAGGTTATGCAGAGAGAAGATGCAGAGGCCCCACTGGGTTAGACAATAGATGGTAAATAGAAAGAGAACCTCCTTCCCATGAGCGATTTTCTCAATTGTGTGTAGGTAACCAGAGGTCAACGTCTGAGGCCAACGTGTTCAGGCGGAGGATGGAAGAATGACAGGACGAACTCAGGTGGAGGATGGCAGAATGACTCGCGAACCCCCAACTTAGCTGACGCTTAATCTCTTAACTACATGATCCCAGGTTGACACTTGTCTTCCTGGAGATGCATTCACTCCATCTAGCCTATGTCCCACTTTCCAGGAACTTAGGATAACAAAAAAATATCATGTTCACCTTAGTCTTCAATAAATAATATTAAAATGTTATTCCTTTATAGGTAATCCCCCTATATTAGCCCCTAGGCCCAAATACTTAGCCCCCTCCCTTGCCCAATATTGTGGAAGCTTAGTCCCCCATCACTCTTTCTTCATGGTTGTTCGACACACAACAGTGTTTATATTTTTATTAATGTTCTGCATAATTACATATACAAAAATCAGGCTCTTGGCCTTTAACACTTAGGCTCTCCGACCTAATAAACACATAAGCCCAACAACTTATCAACACTCGGCTCACCAGCTTACAAAACTTGTTTACACTTAATAAATACAACCGGGGCTCATCCTTGGGGTATTACAATCCCCTCCCATTATTTTTTCACTGTCCTCAGTGCAACTTACTTACACATATAATTCAAAAATTCTTCAAAATATCCAAGATTTAGCTATTCGAAGCCCATTATCCATCTTTAATTTCAAGCACCAATTCTGGTATCCATACTCCAACTGAAACTCAATTGATTTATTCCATAAAGTTTCTTCAGGAAAACATTCAACTTATTGTTCCTTGTTACATGCTTCAATTAAACCTCATTGAGAGCACCAAATGGTTGTAGATCCACGATGTTCCATCCATTAATAAACTCTCAACAGTGCTATGAATCCACAGACATAAACACTCTTCTCATAAACCTATTCATTCATAAGCAACATTAGAACATACATGCAATATATACACAGGAAATTCTAATAACATTATAACATGTATATGAATTACGAGATACATAACATACAATGAATAGAGAATTGATACTTATATTTTGATTGAGAAGACTGTTGATGTTTGGACAACATCAGGAAGACATTCTCCAAAGATAATAATTACTAATATAATTATTAACTATAGCATATAATAAGTAAATAGTAATAACAAATAGTTGATGATTATTCAAGGGACTCATCCTTTCATGGATGGTCACCTTATGTTCCCTATATATATGGAACACTCTTTATTGTAATAACATATCTAATATCCATCATATCTCATATGAAGAAAACCAACATGGTATCAGAGCAAGACTGGGCTTGACTCCCTCAGAGGAGGGCCCAGGTCAATGAAAAGGAATTGAAAACCTAACTTATCTTAGGTGCTATTGGAGCTACAAAGTAAACATTAATGTAAACACCGTTAATTGTACATCACCTATGGTGAAAGTGTAGTTTCCATGCAGACTATTACAACAAGATCTAAGTTTAACTAGGATCTATGCATATATATGTATGGATATATAGTTCATTTGGGATCTATCCATTCAATGGAAATCAAATTCAACTCGATGGAGTTTGTTTTTCCAAGAGAATCAATGATCTCACTGATGCTAGGGATGATAGCAGCACTTTGGATGAATACGGGCGCAACAACGACAGGCGTGGATGGGTATCAACCTCATAACCTTGTGAGAATGGTAGCTAGCGTGAGGTTGAGAAAATCACTGTCAGATTGAGTGGTTGAGTTGCCTGCCTATAGATAGAAGGTAAAAGAAATATGTCTATGCCTCCGATAAAGAGAAAGAGGGCATGCCAAGGATTGGTTAGAGAAGTTGTGTTGTAGATCAAAGTTGATATGTTGCCCATGATGCTAGAAATGCGATCCTGACATTGAATTGATGGATGCTGCTAGTGTTGAGAAACCCTAGATGTTTCTTCTTTATGTCTTCGATCTTGGGTACTTGTTTCTTCTAGTGGTTGTGGCTGTATGCACCACAAAATCCCAATGTACTGTAAAATCATCGTCCCTGTATTGTTTGATCAAGGATTGAATGCTCGGTAAACAACGGTCGGCCTAGAGCTACGAGAACTGAATGGGATGTAGAAGCTCCATCCTTTGAATCGATGAGTTATAAGTTTTTCCATCCCTACCTCAATCGAAGTTGAAAACTCGAAGTATATAGAGCAGAATAATTTTCTAAAGTTGTAACCGAAAATGGAACCCAAGTTACAATATGTTCTGAATTTACAGGCATTTGGCGAAACTTTCTAAATTCGAAGTTAGAATCTTCATTGAAGATCTCAATTTAGAGCGAAATCCCATTTGGAGCTATTGTTGAAGGTTATTTAGCAATGGAT
This sequence comes from Picea glauca, assembly GCA_000966675.3. NCBI lineage: Eukaryota > Viridiplantae > Streptophyta > Pinopsida > Pinales > Pinaceae > Picea > Picea glauca. Next base: position 1,207,918 of record JZKD02S1811364.1, read on the forward strand.
TTTGGAAAGGTTGTTTGGAAATATTGTCTTCTTGGATTGGTGGCTTTGCACACCTATGCAGAGGCAACACCCGCAAATGAAAGAATCACATCTTTACCTAGATCATTACACAGGCTTGTAGAGCAATCAAGAATAAAACACGGTTTGAAGAATATATAGAGTTCCTTTCAAATCCATTATATATGGAAAATGCTAAAATGAAAAAGGCCATTGAAATTTTTAAGTGATTAGGTCAGACCGATGGAACTTCTCAAGTAAGAACAAGGATGCTTGGTCGTTCTTGCCAAATGAGAGCACTAGTTAGAGAAGGGAATGTTCTGACATGTCGGCAGATCAACAAAGTCCCTTGCACTTGTTTAGTTAAATGATTAATCAATTGTTTGGTTAATGATGAATCAGTAAGGACAACAATTCATGCTCAAACAATATGCTCTTTTGAACTTCAAATCAACATGGCATTATTTAATAAAAATAAAAATAAAAAAAAGGTACATTTGTGGGGTACAATGAGTCTTCGAATGCATACCAAATCTACATCCCTGGTCAGAGATAGATTGTGGTGAGAAGGGATGTTACCCTTGAGAGGAGGTATCCTTCAATAGATCTAGAGGATCTCATATGGAGATTGAAAGTGAGAGACATGAAGAGATGGTACCTTTTCCCCCTCACGCTCCAGCAGTTCAGAGGGAGACAATGAGCCTATTGATCCCATTAATTTTGTACCTCCAGTTAATGTTTCTAGAGATATTGCAGTAGGTCAAAAGATACTTGTATGGGCTCGTCATACTCTCTAGGAGGAAGAAGGACATGCAACTCCTTGTTGTACCTTCTAAGAGAGAAAGAGACATCAAATATATTCATGCTATGTCGCAACTATGAGCCACATCATTGTAACAAACCGCCTCGTTATGACAACCATTCTAGTAACAGGTGCAATTTTTTTTTCTTAGAAAGTTTTACTATAAGCTAGCTTGCTTGATGTCTTGCGTCTGCTTTTTATTTCATTACAGGATTGTACTTCTATGTTTGCAAATAAACAATGGTTATTGTAGCGTTCAAATGCAGCTTCTTTGCTTCTAATGACCTGATAGGAAATCTCATTTACTTTAGGTTCCATTTCATAAGGTCATGTGATATTTATCCTTTAAGGAGGAACAAATGTGAAATTGTTTTCTCAGGTAACTTCTCTTAATCTTGAAGTGGTAAGGGCACTTGCATAAGGTACGAGTTTTACTATTCTAAAGCTTCTATTTCCCTTTTTTTTTTTTTTTAACCCCTTCATTTTTTTTTGTTAAATAAAAATGATCAATTTTACCAGTTTCGGAATTTACAATAAAGCAAAAGAAAATAAACTTTTCAAACCTAAAAGTCTGTGCAAAAGTTTGATAAAATTGTGAGTAGTTTTGTTTCTTGCATTTTGCTCATGCCTGGATAGCCTGTGTTTTGACTTTTCTGATCATTTTATGCCACATAAGAACCTATTGAAGATCTTGGCAATACCACATGTTAATGAAAAGCCGATCATAATACAAGTGGATTTGAGGGTTTCACAAAGATAGACACTTCAGAAAATAATTCTTATTACCTACAAAAGAGATTATAAATCAATAAAAAGTGCCATTACTATATCAAGCTTGGATTGCATTTTCATCCTTTCCAATATCCATGTGCTACCCAGAGATAAATCTGCACATGCTAGATAAAGCGAAGTCAAATTCGTCTGTAGGTTATGCTATTTAGTAGTTACCTTTAACACGTGTTTATTAGGTAGAAGGATTCGTGGACTGAAACAAGTGACGTGCACAAGGGGATTGGGACAAGTAATGGGGATATTCCACCAACATGTATCATGGAATGAGTGAAAGAAGTCTCTGGTATTGTTGTCTATACCCAGTTTGTAGCCCAAAATACACAGCTACACACATACTGACTTTAGAATGTCAAAAATACAAAAGGGGACAGTAGACAAGTAAACTTTAGACCCACCAAACAAGACAACGAAAAAGTCAAAATTTATATTTGAAGAGAAATTGTTCCCAATTTCCTCCGGAGAATAAAATTTGCAAATGCATTCATCCTAGGGAATATCTTGATATGAGCACAGATAACAGCGATGAAAATACTCTCAACACATCCAAAAGGGTGCACGTACTCAAAGGAGATTGCTGCAACTATACATGGTACACTCTATATTGTATGAGCTAATTATTCTAGCACAAAATTGGAGGAAGTGATCATTTTTGAGCAATTCATCTACAAGATATTTACAATGCTGCGAGATACAAAATATAAATACAACCACAATGTAACCGGTCGCTACATCTCACGCAACAGTTCAAGGCTGAAAAAACACCCCCAGTCATTCAAACGAAATGCATTCCATAGTAAAGATTGGTCCACGGAACATAAAAGGAAATGCCCAACGTATACAACGCCATTGCACAGAAACGCCCGAGATGTACAACAAAACGCAGACCCCTTAAATGTAGATTATTAAAACGCCGATTATCAAACGCTCAACATCATTTTAGAAATGCGGATTAAAAACGTAGATTATTTAGAAAAGAAAAACGCCCAACATCATATTAAAAATGCCCAATATTATAGTATGAGTGCGCCCCATATCAGTGGTAAAATGAATGCCATATAAAGTAGCCCCAAATCACCCCAATGACAGTAAAAATGTAGATCAAATGTAAAATGCCCAACACGCCTACAGTAATTAAAACATTCGTATGACGGCAAGCTCCAAGTCCTTCCTCCATGAGATCACAGTTCTCAAACGCAGAGATATTCTTCTAAATCAAAGCTATCAAAATGCAAGGTATTCTGCAAATTGCAGTTATCAAAATGCAGAGGTATTTCATCAAATCATAGTTATCGAAAAAGAAACGCAGATCAGAAACACCCAATCGTAGAGAAGTTTTGGAGTTTTGGGAAAACGCCTTGCCGAGGGGACAAAAAAATGCAGAAGGACATGTAGAGATTCAAGGCGCGAGTCTGAGGGGTGACAGCCAGCAAGTTAGCACAAGGTTTATCAGAACATAATACCGAATGCAGAGAAGTAAAATCACAAAACACAGAGACTTACCACACACAAAAAATGTAGGAAATACATTATAATAACACAAAGTTTAAAGGCCAATGTCGATCTCCAGGAAAGAAAAATGAATTCCATACCAACCAGCACGAATTAAAATGCCATAATGATTTAGATTTGCCAAAACTAGTTTTTCTTTCACCCCTTTTTTTCAGTAACCATTAATAAAGACAAACGCCAGATACAAATAAACTCTAACCATGATAACCGAATTTAGGAACAAGCTTTTCAGCAAGACATCATAAAAATTTTAACACTAACCCTCCTTAAACAATTTTTTCTAGGATTAAAATCATACCGTTGCCACTCGCCCGCTTCGGAAGACGTCTCGCTCTCCGTGCCACGTCTGCTCTCCTTTCCGCTCCCGCTCGCCGACCGTAGAAAACTTACAGGTACCTCCCATCCAAACACTAGGGGTACTCTGCTTCCCCTTTAGCCCCCCGAGCTGCAAAGGGGCCACACAAGAACCAGAGATAGACTAGCATCTCAGCTCGCCTCCACGGCTGAGCTACCACTCCAACACAGCTGAGATAAACCCAACTCCACACAAGCAACCCATCAAGCCACAAATCGGCAGCGTAACCTTATGCTAACCGTTTCCCCTCCTTTTATAGAATTTTGAGACTGACCTAATTCATAAATCATTAATTAATTTATTTTTAATGACAACCCTCTAAACGTTCTCCGCCATCCAAGTGTCACTCATCCCTATGGTTCTCCAAAATTAAATTCTTTTTAATATTTAAAAGACTCAATTCCCTCACTTCCTCAAAATCACTACTTAAATTACTCCTTAAATTACTCCTTAATCACCCCTTAAATTACTCCTTAATCACTCCTTAAATTACTCCTTAATTTACTCCTTAATCACTCCTTAATTTACTCCTTAATTTCTAGTCTCTTTTATTCTATTATTTAATTCTCTCTTGTTATTTT
>JZKD02S1811364.1:1249357-1262041 GCA_000966675.3 Picea glauca
TCATTCGAGATTAGAAGGCAGTTGTGCTCGAATTCTCGATTTCATCAAAAGATCCCTGATCTAAGGAGAAGGTCCCCAACTGGTTCTAAACATAACTCAAGAGGTTAGGCCCCTCTCAACCTATATAAACAGGCTCTGTGATGGTGGAAAGGGGGAAGAACTGAACATATGAAACTTATGATCTTGGAGGAAACTAACATTCAGCCAAAGGAGAGTGATCAGTGAAGCTGCTGTTATCCAGGTTGTGGATATTTCAGGCAAGGGTTAGATGAAGAGGACTTGACGAAGCTGTCGCATTCGCATCTACGATTGTAAGTACTGCTGTCGTTATTCTCATTAATATGACACACTTGGCCTGTTTCTTTCTAGTTTGTGTCTGATGTTACATGAACTTGTCATTTATTGATAGATCTATTTTCAAGCTAATGTCAATAGAGTAGGAAGTGGCCGTATCTTGTTTTGTCCACAGACCTCAGTGAGGAGAAAAAAGATTGGAGCGCAACTCGGAGCGTGCAGGGACAAATGTCGATTAAAAGGTACTTTTATTATCCTCCCTTCTCATGCATTAGTTTAGATAGATTTGAAAGGAAGTCAGTGTCCACGTTAATCATTTTTCTGTCTAGGGTTAAGGTCAATCTCTAGAGGTCATCTACTTGTCCGCAGGCAGATTTTCCTAGCGGATGGGATCTGTTACTCTCCTTTTCACTAACTTTGTTCTGCTAGATGTTGATCTAATGGTCCAGGCTCCTCCCCACAACTGATATAATGACTATTGTTTCTCCTCCCCCTAAGATTTTGACTTCTTCTTCCTTGGAATATTTTTTCATTGTTCAAAGGCTTCGGCCTTTTACCTTTATCCTGGGAGTCCGCCTCCTAGATCTTTTCTTCTCTCTCATAAGCATTATCTCTTCTAAGCTTTAGGAATTAGAATGAGTCTATCTCTCACACACTCCTTGCATTATCTCTTCTGCGATTTTTGGTCTACTCAGTCTCCTAAGGGTCTCGACCCTTCTATTTCCTTTCAATGGAAAAATTTGTGCCCTCCTAGCAAGCTTCTGCTCAAAGCACACCTTGTTGAGCATTTTCTACAGAGCGCTCAACAACTCCGTGAGTATCTTCCTCTGATACTCTTCTCCCTGAACTTGACAAAGACTTCTATTTGTTCACACTTTCACTCTCTTGATGCCCGCCTGGAAGTGCTCTACAAAGTTCTCAGTGACTCTATATCACTCTCAACTCACAATAGAGTTCTTCCTATGCACTTTTGTTGATGAAGGTTCAACGATATCTCTCTTGGGCTTCTCTGAGGTTAACTTACCTCTGTCAACGCACTCCTTGCAGACAATGTGCACTTCTTCCACTCGAAAAATCAATGAAGAGAAATAATTGAAACGTATTCAATACTTCACCAGTTTACGCATTCAAACCATGAACAACATATAAAAACATAAAAACACTATATGTAGGAAAAACCGCTTTTCTATTATCTCTGTGAGTGTTTCCTAAGCGTTCTGTGAAAATTGAATTTGTTTCTAACATTCGCTGAACTCTGAAAACGCAACGTGCATTCAACCATAATTTGTCAGGCCATAATTTATTAACAAATCCCACAACATTCATAAACCAATCTGATTTAAGAAAACATTCAGATTTCATTTTCTTTCCGAGCTCTTCTATGCTCTGTAGTCATTTTTAGGAACTAGCCCCTTTCTCTCAGTCCCCAATCTATGTGATCATGGGACATGACCAAGCCCTAGATCACTAGGTCCTTACTTGGGCCTTCGACTTCATAAGACTTCAAAGAACCACACAACATACCCCCTGAGTTCGAGATTACCGAACTCGCGATGTAGGGAGAATCAACCATCCACGTCTACTCAAAATATGACGGCTGACACTTACTATGGAACCTTACATGTCTGAGTTCTGGGTCTTCAGGTCTTCGAGACTTTGGAGGTTCGGAGGATCTCTCATCCACACATCTGAACTATTAATCTATGAACATTCCAAATCACCTTTGGTGACGTCATTTCTTCACATCACTTAACATTTTCCAGCTACGGTGGCATGCAACAGTGGTTTGGAGTAACCTACCTTTCATCCCGCAATTTTTCTGAAGTTGACACATAACCCCTCAGTGAAACTGTGGGAGCGCCTTGGAGAATCAACTATCGTGCAACTTGGGTCATTGCAATACCTCTTGGACGTCGATCTGGATCTATTGTGATCAACGCCAGTGTGAGTCCTCTGACCTTTAACTTCGTTATATAACCTCGAGTCCCAGTAACCATGCTCATACAGAGTGCCACGTGGCAAAATACTAGTGGCTGACTTGTGGCCCAATCAAATGGGTGTCACACATCACGTTCCATATGGCATTTCAATCTACCATGGGTTTGGAGACCACTTATACGTGGCACACAACCCATGTGTCCACGTCAATCTAAGTGACATCATCATGACTCACTACTTAGTCTCTTTGAGAGTTTTCTCCTTTCACTACTGCGTTTGACATTTTTAACATTGGCTTGATCCAATGATCAATCTTTTCTCCTTAGATCTACGATGTAGATCCACTTTGGGGCTTCAAAGTTTGGGGTTTCGGGCTTTCTCTTATTTTTCATCAACTTCACCAAAGTCACGAAGTCTGAAGGGCTTCCAGGTTAAATCCTCTGCACCTTTCCTAGCTTTGACGGTCGTAAGGGATTTCCCTTCCTTCTAAACAGATCCGACAACCCAAGACAAACTTTGTTACTCTACGGATTTCCAAAGGAATTCATTGCTCATTGCCTCATAACATTTGCAGATCTGACGGTCATGAAGGATTCTCCTTCTCCTAAATAGATCCTAAGTTCCACATTACTCTGCGGCCTAATACCACTTTTGTCGTGGTTTTACGAAACCCCTAATCCTGAGCTTCGTAACATGACCAAGGTAACTTCTTGGCACTCGGGAAGGTTCTGAGGTCTGAAATTGGTTCTCCACACACAATTTCCACTTGAACCTTGAGTCTAATGACCACTTACCCAATCCATCCAGGCTCTGCATTGAAACCTTGGGTCAGAACTTAAGTTTTGTCCATTTTAACAACAACTCACAATCTTGCTTCAACTTCCACTAACATGGCCCATCCAAGCTCAGTATTGTAACCATGCTCTAATACCATATTGTAATATCCCCGGCTCTCCAGAGAGCGGGTAATGCTACCACACGTCATTTACATCTTATATAATATACATGCATAATAATTAATTTAACACATTTAACATAGAGTTACTTCCATAATATAGACTTAAATATAATTAACAACTCATACATGCGTTGGAATAAATGAAAACATACAAGCATCACAAAACATGCATAAAATACATAATTAAGCACAACAATGATACTTATCTTTTATCTAGAGTAAATCCACCAACTGCATTGAGACCTTCCACGAACCTCCCATCCTTAGACCACATTGCTCATCACTCTCAGCAGTAGGTCACCCCCGAGTTGGGACTAAACTCCACCAGGCAAGGGAATTTTAGGCTTGGCAAGGACAGCAAGAAAGTTGCACAAAGAAACAGGAAGGATATTTTATCCATGTAGCCACTTACACCCACAACTCTTAGACCCTCATTCCCCACATGCCTACTCCACCCTAGGAGAGTACACCTTCACTACTACAAGTCCATCGGCCAATACACCTCCCTTACCTTGGGCTTCAACAATAGGTTGGACCATAAGTCTCAGAGTATTGTAGCTTCTATGAGACTCCCTTCGAGGAGAACTCACGTCCCAACTGAGTTTCTCACAAGCCTAACAACATGCTTCTTCAATTCAGATCCTAAGCAATACTGCAACAACATTCAACTACCATACAGGTGACAACAACAACAAGAATAGTTATGGACACCAAAAATGGCAAGAGCCTAACGCTAAGACAGAACACAACTCAAACGAACACAAGGAAAAAACCCCAAACGGCTAAGGAACAAACTTGTATTTGTATTGTGGATAAACCTGGGTTCATAGGACACATAGGTCGGCTTTTCCCTCCTCGACCGATTTCTCATATGTGCGAGGTTATACAAAGGGAAGATGCAGAGGCCCCAATGGGTTAGACGACGAATGGGAGATGGAAAGCAAACCTGCTTCCCTTCAGCGATTTTCTCAACCATGCTTAGGTAACTAGAGGTTGGCGTCCGAGCCCAACAATTTCAGGCGGAGGATGACAGAATGACTCGCGAAACCTCAACTCATCTGACGCTTCAACTCTTAACTACATGAGCCCAGGTCGAAACTTGTCTTCCTGGAGCTGCATGCCCTCCATTCAGCCTATGTCCCACTTTCTAGGAACTTAGGATTAAAAAAACATATTATGTTCACCTTAGTCTTTAGGAAATAATATTAAAATATTGTTTCTCTAGAGGTAAGTCCCCAAGCTTAGCCCCTAGGCCCAAATACTTAGCCGACTCCCTTGCCCAACCTTGTGGAAGCTTAGTCCCCCATCACTTTTTCTTCGTGGTCAATCTACACATAATAGTGTTTATATTTTTATTAATGTTCTGCATAATTACATATACAAAAACCAGGCTCCTGGCCTTTAACACTTAGTCTCTTTGGCCTAATAAACACATAAGGCCACCATCTTATCAACACTCAGCTCACCAACCTACTAAACTTGTTTACAATTTATAAATACAATTAGGGCTCGTCCTTGGGGTATTACAGTCTAGGAGAGTCCTTGATGTAATGTTGATGTTGAGGATTGCATGTGAATGGACTCTACTAAGACCGATGTTGGTGACAAATTGTCTTTGAATTTATTTGGGATTTGTGGAAGAGAAACATTTTGACTCTATTCCACTCAATATGTGATGCTTTGTTTGGAGTGACTACTCTAATGATTCTTGGTTTAAAAATTCCAAAGAAGAAAATGTTAATGGTGTTTTGAAATCAAAATCATGGTTAACTTTGTGAATCATTGCTTGTACATGTTTTCTTTCTCAGTTAGTTTTTTATGATGAAAGTGTCTTAGATTTTAATGAATATATTGAGATTAGCGACCTCAATATCAGGGTGAAGTTATTTTGTTAGAATTTTCTACTCTAAAAAATGATAGCCAAAACAAGGATATCCAATACAATAACTAAATCAAGATATTGATGAGAGAGACATAGATGCCCAATATGTGAACACAGGAAGATGGTATTCATGTCGTGTGTGTTATTATCTATTGATGATTATTTGAATTCCTTCTTGGTAATATTTTGTGATGTAAAATCATTCCTTAGTCTAGTTTGTTAAGGGTGTGGTAGTTGGAAAGCAAGGTTTAACGACATGTTATCCCTATATTGTGTATTGATGGTAAATTGTTTGATGAATTGTTGTAAGATTGACATGGATCGTCAATTGCTCAATATTTAGAGTCATGGTATAGGTATTTGGCCCAAAGGTACGGTTAGTTCCGAGCTGGCATTCATTTGAAAATTCTATAAGTGAATGGAGGAGCATGATTTTTTTTTTGTTTTGCTAGAGGTAAGGCCCCTAGCCCCTAGAGAAACCATGATTTGGTGGCAAGCATAAATTTGAGTTGGAATGATAAGCATGAAAAACATATATGTTGTTCTAGGGAAAAAAAAAGTTTAGTCCAAGGGAATATGGTGACAATGGCATTCATGTGGAAGCAATAGAAGTGAAATGATTGCAAACAAACAAATAAAATTGTGTGAGTGGTGTTGAATAAAATAGACTCATGAACAAAGGTTAGTGTGAGTCACACATTGTTTTGTAGCAATTCTATGATGTAATGTTTATTCATACAATGTATTTATCCTTGAAATATTTGAGCTTGTACCTCATATCTCCATGAGATGGAGTACGCAATGTATGTACATGTATCCATGTAACATGTAAAGGGAATATCGTTGTAAGATCTTGATAGGCATGCATACCGCTTTGTCATGTATCCCTATTGGTTTGTAGTGGAAAAAATATATTATAGAGTTCTTCAACACCTAGAGTAAGCCATGTCATGGGTTGATTGAATGCTCTATCGGTGGACTCTAGGAGGTGCCTAGAAATGAGGAGTTTTACATTCAGGGGAACTTTATTAAGAGTTTGAATGAACCATTTGCATGAAGTACATCCTACTAAACCCGTGGTTGCAGTAGTTAGCTACCCATGCGTTCTGGTGAATGATTATTTCTTTATATGGATTGTGGCAATTTGGTGATGCATAATCAAGGTACAAAGATAAAGTACTAGGTTTGACTAGACATAGATTTGTTGATGAGGAGGTGCATCTATTCAATGGAGTGGTAATGATAAAGACTCCACCTAATGAACGTAAATACAAATAGTCGTTAAGGGGGAGTGTTGGAATATGTAACACCCACTTGTCTTTGGTATGACCATATTTATACTTATTATTATTGGTCATGATTAGATAGCTAGAGTTCATCTATAGGTAGAGTTTGTTTCCTAGGTTGTAGGAAGTTATTCCCATATTGGAACTAGTTGGATTTGAGAGATTCTCTCCAACCAAATGCTTCTTATATTAGTGTGAGATTAAGATAATTGCTCAACCAATTAGATTGTAAGATCAAAATAATTTTTTCTATCTTAAACCAAAGCTTCTTCTATTTTTATATATTATATTTTATTGTTTAATAGAGTACCATCACAATTTTTTTTTTTATAATTATGTCTACTCCCCCCTTTTATGTTTCCCAAGACATTGTATATCATAGTTTTATAATGTTTCATAGCTTCTCAATACATACAATACTATAGTAATATTACTTTGTATCAAATGTTTTATTCATATCCTAATTCCTTATCCACTGAAATCTCTCGGTGTTATAGTAGTAATTAAGTTTATCACTTCTCAATACATACAATACTATAATGATATTAGTGATATTACTTTGTATCAAATGTTTTATTCATATCCCAATTGCTTATTGGCTGAGATCTCTAGGTGTTGTAGTAGTAATTAAGTATTGAATTTGAGCTATTCCCTTTCAATGGATGTTATGTGGAATATTGTTTATTTTTTTTTAGGAATATATTTTTGATATATATATTTTTTTAGTTGTAAAATTTTGTGATCAAAATTTAAAAATGTAAAAATTTATAGTTAAAATTTGTATACATAAAAAAATTGATACTATAAATTTATATAAAATATTAAATGAAAGAGATTAAAAATGTACGATTTTTATGAATTTTTTAGTTTAATAAGTAAACATAATTTGAAATTCAAAATTTGATTAGATGAACCAATTAAGAACTAAATTAATTTTTTTTTTAATTATTTTTTAAAAATTAAAATTAGTGTAAATTAATTACCATAAAATTAAATGAAATGATAATTGTTCACGAAATAAAAAACTATCTGAAATTTGACTTTCCATGTAAAGTTTTTTTTGGTTTTTAAAAATATTTTACTAGTAAATTGAAGAATCTAAAATAATTCTTAATTTTTTTTGTTTTTAAAAATATTTTACTAAGAAGTTAATTCTTAAGATCACCATCAAAATTAGTTGTATCTTATTTTCTAACAGTAGTTTACTTAATTTAGGATAACAATGTACTATGTTTGATGTTCTCTATTCTCTATGTTATTAAGTGGATAGTTACTTCTATAGAAGTATATCTATTAGAATTGGTTTATTAGAAATTTGATTTTAATGATAGATTCGTTTCTAATGGAGAAGATATCATATTTTCTAAATATTCTTAGTCCTCACAATAAATTAAAAGCTGTGATTTTAAAAGTTAAATTCCTTGCAAGACAAAAAAATGTCCATTAAAAACTGTGATTAAAGTGATTAACATAACAATTACATTTAATTTTAAAAAAATAAATTTAACTATTTTTATATCTTTACTCTAATTTAACTTTTTACTACATTTTTATATAAGTTTCTTTAACTAGCTCTTTCTTTATGTTTTTTTTTTTTATTTTGGTTTCTTTAACTATGTGTTTGCTTATGTTTTTTGTTTAGGTTTCTTTAACAAGGTGTTTGTGTATGTTTTTTATTTAGGTTTCTTTGACTAGGTGTTTGTTTATGGAGGAGTGCATGCTAGCTGTCCATGCCGCCGTTTATCAGGTGTGCATGTTTTTTTCATATGAATTAATCTCAGTCGGTTTTCAATTCATTTGTGTAATCATTACGCTACTGCCAGGGTGTTTGCTCAGAGATTCAATGGACAATGGGGATGAATTGCAAACTTGGTCATGCAGGTTAAATAGAATTCCATACTGATGGGAAAGGTGGTTTAAAAATAAATTGATTTTTGAGTATGTTTTTTATTTAGGTTTCTTTAACTAGGTGTTTTTTTTATGGAGGAGTGCATGCTAGATGTCCATGCAGCCGTTTATCAGGTGTGCATGCTTTTTTCATATGAATTAATCTGAGTCGCTTTTCAATTCTTTTGTGTATAAGCGAAGTATTAAATACCAATTGGAAATAAAATTTGCGTCAGATATGTATGAAACAATGACAATCTTTTGAAATGAAAGTGAACTTTGCCCGGACTCTCATGGCATCAAGATATTTTTCTGATCTCTAACAAGAGAGTCCTGAATTTTCATTCACTAAATTTGAGGAAATTATGTTCCACTTTATCTTAGTATTGAACGGTGTAGCCATTTAATGTCTTCATCGCTAAGGGTGGTGAAAAAATCTAATGTGTCACAAGAAAAATTAATTCATTATTAATTTGATTAGATTGTTAGCGTTCAGTTAATAGAGGTAGGTGAAGTACAAGAACAATGAATTCAAGTCTCGCACTCTTGGAGATCAAACGAGAGGGAAGCTGACGATTATATTATTCTTATGAGGGTGAGGGTTTTAGAGTTAAGTGGTATTGGTATTAAGGTTAGCCTTAGAGAATACATGTGAATGTGTTTTATTCTGTCTAACTTATATGATATATATGTCAATGTTTTGTATATATTATTTATGAACTTTATTATTTTTTAATATATATTGTATTTTTTTTTAATTGGAAATGCATGTGATTCACAACACAATGGCAATGTGTATCCATAAAAATTTCGATCCTGTACGGCGTTATTAGGAAAGGCGACCTAATCCCTGCCCGCTCATTGAATGACAGGTTCTCTGTCCACAACTTTCTCTGGTAAATTGTACATAGACTTTAAGATTTCCAAAGAAAATGCATGTGATTCACAGCACGACGGCAATGTCTATCAATAAAAATTTCGATCCTGTACGGCTCTATTAGGAAAGGCGACCTGATCCCTGCCCGCTCATTTCATTGAATGACAGGTTCTCTGTCCACAACCCTGCCTATAATGGACATAGACAAATGGACCGTTATAATGAAAAGGCCAATAATCTGATCCACGTGGCTGGCTCAAATGAAATATAGCCTTTAATAAACTTTACAAATGGCAAATATTTAACCTACAGATTACAAGGTTGATTTGATGCATTGTACGTATGGGCTATGCTTGCAAGCCATGCCATTTATGAAGTTAATACATTGAAATAATCTGAGTGCACTGCCTTCGTCCCTGATTTTCTCTTAACACTGTCACACTCTAATGTTATTGTCCTGTGTCCTGACTATGGATTTGGTTGGTGATCCAAACATTGACATATTCAAAATGAGTAATGTAATTTTTGGGATGTGTCCCTACTATGGATTTGGTTGGTGATCCAAACATTGACATACTGAAAATGAGTAATGTGACTTTTTCCAAACATTATTGGCATAAATTGAAGAAGCTAAAAAAAATTATAACGGTCATAAAAAATAAAATGAAAAAAATTATAACGGTCATAAAAAATAAAATGAAAAGGAGGATTTGAAATTCCAAGCTAAAAAGTTTATAACGGTCATAACAAAAAATAAAATGAAAAGGAAGATATAAAATTCCAGACCTCTTCGTACGGAATGGTATAGGCCCCGGCGAAGCACGGACTAGTTAATAAACTATGCGTAAACATAACTACATTTCTTATCCACGTGAATCAGCATTAAATCGTAGCTTCGTTTGAAAGCATCTTAAATAGATTAATGAACCGTTTGAAGAGCACACTAAACATTTAATGAATAAATTATGTTTTTTAATGCTTGAACTAGTAGAGCTTTCACAATTATTTCAACACATAATGCACCGAACATGTGATGCAATTCCACAAGCCCAGCGTGGCATGTTACAACATATGTGTACCAAACAGATAAATTAAAGAAAATGCATAGACAAAGCATCCTATCGACAAACTATGTCACCGACATCATAGTTTATAGACAACGAAATGCATCGACAATGGAAACCCAATAGTACTGAAACTTACAAAGGAGAAGGCTGCTGTCGATGGGAACTGACCGAAAAGAGAAGCTACTGACAGAGGAGCTTGAGGTTGTGGACCGAAAAGAGAAGCTACTGACAAAGGAGATTGAGGTTGTGAACAGAGGAGACTAAAAATAAAGCTACCGACAAACGAAGGTGACTGACAATGAAGCAGGTGAGTGAGGTTCTTTTTAGAGTAAAAGTTAATCATCCCTAATTTTGTGCATTAGCAGTGTTATCAACATTATCAACAGGAACTTATCACTTCAATATTCTGAAAAGATTTTCCAGAACTGTATACAACTCAACTCGGTGTTTTATGATTTTTTAAATCACTTTTAAGAAGTAAACTGTCGAATGTTTACGACAAGTTTTTTATTTCAAACTTTGTCCATTAACGATAAATCGATCACTTCAATATTCTAATCAAATTTGAAGAAAACAACGCATAAAAATAACCCATTAAAAGTATCCACTGTTTTAATGGTGATAGTTGAACTGCCTATGCTATCTCTGTCACAATCGAATCTCTCTGTCACTGTCATTGTTGAAGAGAAGGTCAATCATTACAATTTGATTTTACAAGAGTGAAAGGCTATCAAGATGTTTAGAGAGTACGTGGATTTTGAAATATTGCACGAAGAACATGTAAATATTTGAAATTAATAATAATAATAATAATTTTAAGGTTATTGTTGTAAGAGAGTTTTTTAAGTAGATAAAGAGCTTTTTAACAGAGAGATTTGTATACATATCCTGTTTTCTTTTAAATTTGGACTTGTGATATTTTAAAAATATCAATGTTCTATATTAAACTTAACATAGAATAAACATAATCAACAAAAATAATAACTATAAAAATTTGAGTTTTACACCAGTTTTATTTTTGATAAATATTTTATATAATTTATTTTTGAGATTATAAAAGTGCATTTAAGATAATGTCCATAGCATTAAAAAATTAAATTAAAATGAAATGAAATTGAAAAATGATTTAAAATTTTTTAAAATATAAAAATATATAACAATAAAATAACCTAATTTTTTTATTTGGAGTGTGTATATGTTTAGTTCATTACCTACTTTATCTTAATTTAAGTCATTTTATCTTACTTTAATATTACTACTGAGAATGTACATATTTTACTTGGATTTTTTATTCCTTTTTCTTAATTTAAGTTATTTTATTTTATTTTAGTATTATTATTAAGAATGTATATATTTTATTTCAATTCTTGATTTCATGATGTTGGTTGTGTTATCGCTCAGTTTGTAGTATAGGTTAAGTAGCTTGAAAGGAAAGAGTCAAACTGGCGTAACAAGAGCTTCCCCACCCACTGTCACCTCGAATGGGGGCTCTTTCTATTTAGGGTGGCTAATCCCAAGGGAGACGTCCCTAGTAATCTGGGGTTCTGAAGGACAAAGGTTCTAAAGGATCAATATGAGTTTTCCCTTCACAGATTACTGCCAAGAGGATAGTCAAGATGAAGATAAACCACACAAAGGGCACCTGTTTGCGAGACAAGGCAATAAGAAAAACAATACATGCAAGTAGTGGTTAGCACTTCATAGATAAATGACTATCAATATTTAATGAGCATAAATAACAGTAATTGTTGACGAAGTCAATGATTGCAAAGAATGACTATGGCCTATAATATTACTTCTCAATAAAAACTGGAAATGATATAACATTCAATGTATATAATCAATCTTTGAATTATCATAAAATGTCATCAATTGCTCATTCAATACAAGAGTGTTGTGTCAAGCTAGCCAGAGGTGACGTCAGCCTTCTTTAGGGTTAGTTTCACAGACAAAGAGGTGGACATTTTGCAAATAGGCTAATGGAAATTATAAACACTTCAATGTCTATCACTTAGATGACTAAGCCACAACGTTTTACATCAACCAAGAGTTTAAAAGAGGCATGACATCATCATTTATCTAGGGTTAGTGAGATGTTAGGGTTAGTTAGGTTTTGAAATTTAAGAGGTTTGAAAAGGTTGTTGTAACACAATAGACTCAACGTTGAGGATTTGGATCATTGCCTTAGGGTATTATGGAGTCAAGAAGTAAGGCTAAGTCTCGGGAGAATATAAATCTAAGGACAAGAGAGTTAGGCTTTATGGTGCTGCAATGGCAGGGCCATAAAGTCAAAACCCTAAGGGGAGGAGGCTCATTCCGGTGATGCTCAAGCAAGGCCTCATGCTCCTCCCTTTTTCCTTAAAAAATCCTTGGAAAAACAGCTAGCTTTAGAACATAAATCTAGGGATGAAAAGTGTTGCAAAGGCAAGGCCTTTCAAACTCTAAAGTCAAAACCCTAGGTGTAAAATCAATTAGGCCTAGGACGTCTTCTTTCT
>JZKD02S1811364.1:1262091-1286785 GCA_000966675.3 Picea glauca
ACATCTCGATTAATGTTTGATCACAAGACACAAAAATCACAATCAACATAAATAATGAGAGTGATCTGATGGAATTAGAATATATTGAAAAAGTCTTAACTTATAATGTTTTTGTTACATCTTAACTATTAATATCTTTCTAATTTATTTAACTCATGTTGTTTTATTATGGTTTTATTGAGTGAGGAAATTTGGTGCATGTTGTGCACTTAATTTGTTTATATCAACACAATTATTTGTGTTTCTTTAGTTACATTAGAGAAAATTTATGACAAAATGGGTCTTATAAGAAAAAACATATTTGTTGAGTTGGAAATTCAATAATCAATAGAATTTCAAATAATTTAGTCAATAATAATCATTGAGATGGATATATAAAATTCAATATTGATTACGTGTCATATTTCTATTTGACAATATTTAACCATATGTAGGCCTCAACTTAGTTAATAACCTAGTGAGAACTTTTGAAGATATGTTAAACATTTTTTAAATAATGAATATGTAATATTTTATATTATTGATTATGTGGAAAAAATATTAATTTGCAATATTTTATAATATAATATATTTTTTCATTAGAAAGTTGTAATATACTTATTAATTTATATTATTATACAAATTGTATATAATACTTAATTCATAGTATAATTTATATAATAAGCATTGAATTTTTCATCTTCTATACATTTGTAGTATTAATTCATACTATAAGTATAATGTTATTCTATTGTAGTTCAATTTTTTAATGGAAATTTAGAGATATATTAAATTTAAAATATTTGTGCCTAAGAAAATGGTAGAGTACAATCTTCAGAATCAACAATTTGCTATCTAAACATTAATATAAAAGAACCAAAATCTCTAGGTTGGATTTTATAACCCAAACCCTTGACTTCTCTAGACTTAGACTTGATGCTTCTTATTGCACAAGTAAATTATTGCAAGTTTTTTACATAAGATTGTGTATAAGAAAAACATAATTAATGTCTATGAAAAACTGCCCACTCATTATCTACAAAGTCATCCGAAATTCACTCAAAGACCTCTGAGATTCCTAACTCTGCTTCTTTCTCTCTATGTTTTCTATTTGATTTCCTTCCTTCTATTAAAGGGGGAGAAGGATGAGTGTACTTCTTTAAATTTCTTTGCAGAAGGGAGATTTAGAAGACTCTTCTCCCTCCCTATCTTCACTGATATTCTCCCAAGTGAATATGAATCCTTATCATGTGGAGCTATCAAAATCCCAATCAAGTTCTCAACCACATATTCTGGAACTTGACACTTTCCATGTGTAGCTATGCCAGTCCCAAGTGAGGCCACATTTCCTTTCTCTGAATTAACTAATTCATTTTGGTATTATGTGAGTGGCTCATATTTTCTCTCTTGGATGTTCTTCTAAGAATATTCTTCAACTAATCCCTCTTTTTCTTCATCTTGAGTTTCCAAAATTTCAAATGTGTTTTTGGAGGGGATAGAAGGACACACTTGAATCCTATGGCCATGATGAGACCTCTTGGGATGATGTTTCTTATACTTTATTGACACTTGTCGGAACCCTTGTTCCACTTTTTTCTACGACGACTCAGTTACTTACAATTTATGTAATATTTTGGAAAGTTCTTATATTATTGAAAAATGAGACATTTTAATAGAAATTGTTCACAATCAATATCTAAGAGATGACTCCAACCCTCCAAGTTGAGTTTAATAGCCTCTAGCAGTCTATTTGCAAAATCCATGTCCACACATATTCCGGCGCATGTAAAAATATTTCCCTTAGGTTATCACTATTATAAAATTGTCCCTCTGCACTTCGCACAAACCACTCTTCCACACAACCTATCTTTTGCACAAGAAAACACTTACTCAGTTTCCATTTCTTTCCATGTATGAAGAACCTAATGCCAATAATTTACTCTGCAGAATCCTTCCCCTCAGACATTTTTTATTTTCACTTATACTCCTGCAAAAGTACCCGTGTGTGAAGAACCCCTCACAACCTTTATATCCACACGCTCCATATTCTTGCTCAACTCTTCCACACAATCTTCACTTACACAACTAAACTTGTAAAGGAATGATCTCTCTCTACCCATGTTCCACACTAAGTAAAATATTCATGGATATTGTGTTATTTGCACATTATTAAAGGCCCATTTATCATAAACAACATTACCAAATTAACAAGAACTGTGACCTCAAAAAGAGAACTTCGGCCCAAAAAACCCATTTTTTTGCAAAATAAATATAAAAATAAACCCCCAAATAAAAAAGTGGTGCTATCAGTAGCACCATTTTTTTCAAACAAGGTCAGAATTACAACATTTTTCAAACATGGCCTTCAGATCTCATACAATAGCTCAGAAAAAAACCTAAAAAAATGATGTTACATATAGCAAAATGTTTTTTTCAAAATGTTAAATTTATATATTTTTTGAAATCCTATTTTGAGGAGTGGTACCATTAAAACCAAAACCTCAAAATCAACCATCAAATTGAAAAGTAATGCTATTAAAATGACACATTTTTTTAAAGTGGTAATCAAAATCATCGTTATGCAAACAAAATCATCAAATCGATCCTTAAATGATTACCTTTTAAATCTTAATTTATCACTCCAAACACAACATAATACAAAATTCCACTAAAACAATACATTTAAATATATATATATATATATATATATATATATATATATATATATATATATATATATATATAAAAAATAATAAAAAATACAATAAAACTAAAAAAAAAAAAAAAAAAAAAAAAAAAAAAAAAAAATAAAAAAAAATCTAAAAAAAAAAAAATAAAAAACATCAAAATTCCCTAAGCTCAAACTTTATGTTAAAAAACTTTGAAAAAATATTAAAATACAAAATTTGATTACAAATTTAAAAAAAAGCATATATATATATATATATATATATATATATATATATATATATATATATATAACATGGGGATGGCGGGCATCTCTCCAGCCCCTACTGCCATCATATAGACTTAGATGGAATTAACAATAAATATCATTGCAATGGAATACATGATAATATTACAAGCATCACAGATATGCATTTTAACTAAAATTAAACACATAATGATACATATCTTTCAAAGTGTAGTAACTCCCCCAACTATGTGCAGACCTTACACGAACCTCCCAGCCTTAGACCACGCTGCTCATCATGCTCAATAGTGGGTCACCCCCGAGATGGGACTAATATCCACCCCGAGAAAGGGGATCCTAGACTAGGCTAAGGTTAGAGGAAAACTGCACAAAGCAATGAGAAGGATTCTCTCCAGGAGCCTTCTTACGCCCAATACTCATGGAATCTCATTCCCCACATGCTTGTTCCACCCCAGAGTATACACCTTCACAAACACATTCCATCGGTGCTTCACCTCCCTCTTTGGGTCTCGACAACAGGTCAGATCAGGAATTCTCAGAGCTCTGTAGCTGGTGTTGGACTCTCTCTGGGAGAAAACCACTTCCCAACAGACTCTCTCACCTGGAGAGATGTGTTCAAAGGCCAGAAAACCTACCTCTTCAAACGTGGGCCTGGAAACCCTCTTCTTCAACCATTTTCAGCCCAATTCCCGCAAGGCGAGGATAACAACAACAACAACTGGTCAATTCAAGTCAGGAAAAACATAAGGCAGCAACCTAAAGATAGTTTGGATACAGACTCAGCTCTGCAAGGGTGGATAGGTTGGGCTCATAGGATACACATGTGACACGGTTCAATCCATAGGTTTACCACTGGTTTCATGGTGCATGACAAGGAATCGATGTAGAGGTTGAACACCGACTCAAACGGTTTAGATGATAGATACATCGGCTTCTCAGGAAAACATTACTATTTTTTGGTTTCAGAGTTGCGTGAGGGTATGCAGGGATCAGGCGCAGACACACAACAGGACATACAGTGGATGCCCAAAAAAATGGAGAACAAACCCCCATTGCGGCTTAATTCTTGGGTTAAATTGCATGTTCCTGGGCCGACACATGTCGCCCATGAAGCTGCATGCACTCCATCAAGTATGTGTTCCCTTTTTCAAGGACTTAAGACCCTAAGCCTAGCCCCTCTTTCCATCCTTTCAACCCCTTTTCCCTTACCCACTGTGTGGAAGCTTAGTCCCCCATCACTCTTTCTTCGTGGTTGGTTTGGACGCAATAATGTTTAATATTTATTATTGTTCTCCATAATTACATATACAAAAATAGGTTCCTGGCCTATAACACTCAGGCTCTCTGGCCTAATAAACACATAAGCACACCAACTTATCAATGCTCGGCTCAACAACCTACAAAACATGATTACAATTCATAAACATGATTACAATTCATAATATAACCTGGGTGCGTCCTTGGGGTATTCCAGTCCCCTCCCATTCTTTTTCCACTCTCCTCAGTGCAACTCTTTACACGACATCAACAAGATTTTCAAAATCTTAAAAAATATGTGGGTATTCTTCCCACATAGCATCTTCACGCTCTGATGTTGCATCCTTAGCACTGGACCTTTACAAGACCTATGGCTTGATTTTGCAACTGTTTTCTTTTCCTGTCCAGTATGTGCACAGGATGCACTTGAAGGACACCTTCTTGCTCCACCTGAATCACATTCCAATTGATAACATGATTAACATCAGGTGTATATTTCTTAATCAATGAAACATGAAACAAATTACGTACAGTCATGGATGCAGGTAATGCAAAAATATATGCAATTGGCACAATCCTTTTTAGGATTTCAAATGGCCCACAAGATCTGGTTGCACACTTGGAACAATTTCCTAGCTTCAAGGAACTTTTATTGGCTTTCACTTTCAGGAAAACATGATCATCCACTTTAAACTCTCTGTGGGTTCTGTTTTTATCAGCATAACTTTTCTACATGTCTTGGGCAGCCTTAAAATTCTGCTTAATTTTCAGCATTTGCTCTTCCATTTCCTTGAGAAACTCTCGCCCAACTACTTCCCTATCA
The DNA here is from genome assembly GCA_000966675.3 of Picea glauca. Classification (NCBI taxonomy): domain Eukaryota; kingdom Viridiplantae; phylum Streptophyta; class Pinopsida; order Pinales; family Pinaceae; genus Picea; species Picea glauca. The sequence goes on from JZKD02S1811364.1 coordinate 1,267,086, forward strand.
ACTGCATTATCCCATCTTACTGGAGTATTTCACTTTCTACCATAAAGTTCTTCAAATGGGCTCATATTCAGTGATGCTTGATACCGATTGTTGTAGGGGAATTCTACCAAATGTAGGTAGTCTTCCCATTTTGATGGTTTGTCCATCACATACATCCTTAGCATGACTTCTATTACGTTACAATATGGTATCAATTTCTGTGGTAGCAAGTATGTTATGGCTTGTTGGGTCAGCCATAGAAAAGAATTCTTGCATGTTTGCAAGTGTTGTTGGTGATGTTGTTGCATAAGGAGTGAAGCAACAAAGAGCTGAAGTGTTGGTTATAAGTTTGATAAAAGAGGCATGAAAGCTTCTACTACCATTGAAAATTCAGGTAGTATAAAATTTATTAATGGAAGTCATGCAGGTATGAGTTTTTATTACTCTTTTTGCACAATTGATGAAAGGAAATTTAGGTAAGAATTTCCTCAACCAGAGTTATTTTATAAAATCACACGGTTATAATATTGAATGCACACTACTGGATGTGGTAAAGGCTGGAGGCCTATATTAATTCAAATATTTTTATCTTCTGAATGCACACCCTGACACAGTAGAATGTCATTTTAATTTGTTTATGGGGTAATAACCAAATAATTAAAAGATAAGAACTTGTTATAAGAATGAATGCCAATAATCTAGGCATGTATGAGACAAGGACATGGTTGGATATGGAAAGGTATGGATATGGAAAAATTATGATCCACACAGGTACTAAAAGCTTCCTACCTTTAAATAAAACTGGGACTGCAACCCTTTTGCTAACACTAATAAAGACCACAGAATTATATTCTTCATGTAGTGTTCAGGTCGAAAAGGAAGGCATCCAATTAATTGGGAAGACAATAGGAAGTGTGTGAAGAATGTGTCAACACATTGGCCAGAATTCCAACTCATGGATGGTGAGATACATGACTTAGATAAAGAACATTATGTAATTCAATGCAAGGTGCACTGAATAAGTATGCATTGAGAATTGCACTCATGCATAGTAAGTGATAGAATTGTTTACTAAATGCAATAGTTGAATATGTTTTGTAAGTACATGCATATATATTATTGCATGGAAATAATTATACTAATGGATGAAATGTTGCTAACTCATGAAGTTGAGAACATTTCAGGAACTGTTAAACATTGCAACAGAAAAGTTGCAAGGCAGGTAGTCACAGGAGTAGAGACTACAAAATTTTTTATGTTCAGAAAATTGAAATAATAAACTTACTATTATTAATTATGAACGTGAATATATGCATAGAATGATGAGTCATTCTATTTGGTCAATTTTTTTGGTAATTTTGATTGAATTTCTAGGTGGAGGCAATTCTAAGATCATTGTATAAGGTGTTGTACATGTTGAATTATGATTTACAGGAAATACTGACAATTTGTTGGTTGTATGCAAGAGGAAGCATTACAAGAAAAATGGTATGCAGTTTGGTGCCTGTGGAAAACCACAAGGATGGATGCATTCATAATATGACAACAACCAAGATGAATTATGAAATGGAATTTCCTATTTTGGGGAAAAAGTTTAATTCCCTTTTGAACTAAGTTGGAGTTCCTAAATGAATTATTTTATGTTTTCTCATGATAACTGCATGTGGGTGATGAAAATGAGATGATGTTGATTAAAGTTAGAATGTTGATTACAAAGAGTAGCTCGAGAAGATGCTGATTGGAAATCTTTGAGGGAAGTTGGAACTCCAGGAGCCACGATGGTCTGAGACTTCCTGAGCCGACCTATTGTTGAAGCCCAAGGAAAGGGAGGTGTAGCAGTCGATGGACTGTGTGACAATGAAGGGGTACACTCCTGGGGTGGGATAGGCATGTGGGGAATAAGAGACCGTTGCTTGGAGTTTTGTTGAGGTTTTAATGGTTGGAGTGATGCTAAGGTTTAGTACCTTGGCCTATACCATGTGGATATGGATTGTGGACTGTGGATATCTTGGGAATCCATTACCCCAGTGGATTCATAGCCCTACTCAGGGGTGGAAGGTCTTTTCAAATCAAAATATAAGTACAATTCTCTAATTATTGTATGTTGTGTATGTTGTATACAGGTTATAATGTTATTAGAATTGTCTATATATACATATATATACATTTCATATATGCTTGCATTACCTTCATCCATGACTGTACATAATGTGTTTCATATTTCATTTCTTAAAGAATATATACCTGATGTTAATCATGTAATCGATTGGAATGTGATTCAGGTGGAGCAAGAAGGCATCTTGCAAATGCATCCAGTGCACATATTTGACCAAGAAAGGAAAGCATCTTCGGATTCGAGCCATAGAGATTGTAAAGGTCTAATGGACCTGGTATGGTCCTGAGGACACGACATGGGAGCATGAAGATGCTATGCAGGCAAAATACCTGCATCTTTTCTAAGATTTTGGAAATCTTGTTGATGTTGTGTAAAAGTTGCATTGAGGACAGTGCAAAAATAAGGGGAGGGGATTGTAATATCCCCAAGGATGAGCCCTAGATGTATTTATAAATTGTAAACATGTTTTGTAGGCTAGTGATCTGAGTTATAATAAGTTAGGAAGCTTATTTAGTTATTAGGCCGGAGAGCCTAGGTGTTAAAGGCAAGTAGCCTGATTTTGTATATGTAATTATGAAGATCATTAATAAAATATAAACATCATTGCATGTAGACCGATCATGAATAAAGAGTGATGGGGGACTAAGCTTCCACAAGGTTGGGTAAGGGAGGAGGCTAAGTGTGTGGGCCTAGGGGCTATTCTAGGGGGATTACCTCTAAAGGGGATAATAATTTATTATTATTTCCTGAAGGCTAAGGTGGACATGTTGAGTGTTTTCCTAAGTTCTTGTAAAGGGAATGTGTGCTAAGTGGAACTCATGCGGCTCCAGGAAGACAAGTGTCAACCTGGGCGCATGCAGTTATAGCTGGGAAAGCTAGCGTTGTTGGGTTTGCTTCCCATTCTATCATCCTCCGCCTGAGTTCACTGAGATCTGGGGCATCTGAACCCGTTTTTCCTCTATGTCTGCATCTGCATTGTGTTGTTGGTCATGCACTCTGAAACCCGTGGGGAAAACAACGAACTGATTCGTGTCTCTGGGGAAGTCTGAGTATTCAGTATTTTTCTAAGTCATGTGGTGTCGTAATTGTGAGTTGTTTTAGCCACACAGTTCATCCATGAGTCGTTCTGTTTCTGCTGAGGAACCCAACACCTGGGTAATCGCCTTATATGTGCCATGTTTTAGTGTGGGTTGTTTTCGCCTACGATGCCATGCCCATCTGTTGATTCTTTTGTCATACCTATGTGAATGAGTGTTGAACCATTATTGTTGTCCTTCTTGTGCTAGAACAGAGTTGAAGAAGCAGGTTTCTAGGCATGTGTGCAACACTCTCTCTAGGTGAAAGAGGTGGTTGTGGTTGAAGAGACAGGTTTTCAGTCCTGTGAGCAGCTCTCTCCAGGTGAAAGAGTTTGTTGGGAAGTGGTTTTCTCCTAGAGAGAGTCCATCACCAACTACGGATATCTAATAATTCCTGATCGGACGTGTTATCGATACCCATAGAGGGAGGTGAAGCAACCAATGGACTTTGCTTGTGGAGGTGTATACTCCTAGGTGGAACAGGCATGTGGGGAATGAGACTCTGTGAGTAATGGGTGTAAGAAGGCTCCTGGAGAGAATCCTTCCAGTTTCATTGTGCAATTTCATGTGACCTCAGCCTAGTCTAGGATTCTGTTACCCTGGGTGGAGCTTAGTCCTAGCTCGGAGGTGACCCACTATTGAGCGTAATGAGAAGCATGGTCTATGGTTGGGAGACTCGTGGAAGGTCTGCAAGTAGTCGGTGGAGTTACTCCAGTTTCAAAGATAAGTATCATCATGTGTTTAATATCAAATAAAATGCATGTCTGTGATTCTTGTATCTTTTCATGTATTCTGCTGCATGTATATATAATTTGATTTTTTTTTACTTTTTCAACTAAAAATTTAAATTTTTCTTTTTGTAATTTTTTGTTTTGAAGGAATTTTTAATTTCTTTTTTAATTTTTGTAAATTATTTTTTTTAGGTGTTTTAATTTGGTTATATATGTTTGTTTAACTTTCTTAAAGTTTTTGGACCATATGTTACTCTCTTTCTTTTTTTTTTTCTATTTTACCTTAGTTTATATATTTTTTCAATATTTTGGTTTTTTTATTTTGTTATTATATAAAAAAAAAATTATAGTTTTTTTCTTTCTTTTTTAATTTCAATTCTTTTATTTTTATTAGATTTTATTAGTTTTTAATTTATCAAAAAAACTACAATTATATATTTTTACTAAATATTTAAAAATAGTGTTATTTAGCTACAAGGTAAAAAATGAGTTAAAAATGATATTTTTCACTATATTTACAAAAGTATGGAACCATAAATTATTTAAGGAGATGAAAATGGTATTTTCAAAAATGTAAATGGCAAAAGAAAATTTTAAGATTGAAAGAAGCATGGAAAAATGATTAAAAACATTGTTGTAAAAAAAATAAAATTGAAAATAACTGAAAAAACAAGTATTTAAAAAAAAAGTGGAAACATTATGTATAAAAGAAATTATAATATAAAAAAAACACCTAAAAAGGGAGAGGGGTGCTACGGGTAGCACCATTTTTTAAAACAGTGTAAAAAACTTACCTCAAAAAAACAACTAGAACTCTCGTTAAGTTGGTAACTATGTTGGTACATTAATGATAAAGGGAGGTGATGTGAGGTTAATGTGGATTAATTATCCCATTTTCCCATGAACCACTTGTTTTTCAAAAAAAAATCCATCTATGGTTTCCTGTATTTTGAAGAAATTTTGTATATCAAAGTGCATTGGATGGAACTAGAAGGAGAAAAGAGCCTTTTTTGGAGATATTCTTAACTCTCTCACAGACCAGTATACAGACTTTCATTGGTCAACTACAGATCAGTGATTTCAAAGTCAAAATTTGCAGCAAAAGTAAAACAACAAAATCTGGATGACTGGCTTAGTGAATGTTGGTTGCATGCTCAAAGTTTTTGACTTTATAGAGCTAGTTTCGTGGTGCACCCATATGTTTTATATGAAAAGTAGAATGATGCAAGTACCACTTGAAGCGAAGAACCCTATTCCACTAACTCCCCAAAATTTTAAAAGGATTCTTTGATTACCCACTTCCAAAAAAAGCCGCATGCTTCCAAACGCTAATTATTTTATGGATTCCTAGGGTGCTGGGCTGAATATGTTAAGGATTTCATGGCTCCATCTAAAAAATTGTCAGTTGAACTTTCAAGGATTTATATATCTCTTTTGGTAGAGAAATATTGGGTTTTTTCATGGCTATTCACGCATTTTATGGGATGAGAATATACTTCTCTCATTCCCAAGTCACTTTTATATCTTTCATTTTTCCTTCCGAATAGAAACTATGTTTGGATAGGATGAGGTAATCTCAAATGATATTTCCTACTGGTTGGCCAACTATTTAAATACTCAAAGGGTTTTCATGATTGGATATCTAGTCCTGGCCGTTGGGATGTTGATACTGAACGAGTCCAATTTTGGTACCTTTTTCTTTGGAGACATAAGGTACCATTTTACGTTTTCCTTATTCAAGATAGATTTATGAAGGAATTTAGATACATGTTGATTGGGGAAACACCAACAAGGATAAATCAAGAGGTAAAGGATTTCCTCAAAGTAAAGGGAGTTTGTGTACATGAAGAAGACCATAATTACATTAGGTTGTGGTTATTAAGTAATACCTTTTGTTCTTCCTACATTTGTTTGTAACAAGTATTTTTTTGCAGAGGTCTATAGATAATATAAAGCATGGTCTATTCTTTTGGATAAAAAAAGAAAGAGGAAATTCATCTCATTAACCTTTAATGCTTCCATATCAGAGTGATAATTTCCTCTCATTTAATTTATATTTATGAAATGATTAACATATTTATTATAAAGGAAGCAGAACACCTGAAAGGTTTCGACCCTAAAGGACTTTTTTTTTAACCTTTGACATGCATGAGATATAGTAATCTTTTCATAAGGATTAGTGAAGGAGTTGATTATAATGACCTAGATACCCCCAACAACAAGAAGAAACATGTATGCAATGATTATTTGGTCACTAGACTTAGTTCAAACACTCAACAACAACAAACCAAAACAAGGAAAATAGGGAAAGACACAACCAATGTGAAATCTTATTCCCCCCACACAATAGGAGTTCATCCTAAACACAAAATAAACAAGAATCAAATATAAAGAGAGACATGAACATTGAAGGATGTGATAGAGGAGATGATGAATATGACACCCCTTATTCTAATATTGAAATAACACATGCATTATCACAACATAAATGAAAGAGAAGCTCAGGAAAGAAGGATACACATAATTTAGGAAGCCTAAGAAATGCAACTGATATGCCAGAAATAGATAGTGTCACTGCATCTAACTAGGTAGCACAACAAATTGTTGAAATTCAATGAATTGTAGAGTGGGCCCAAGAGGATCCAACTAATTTTGAGGACTAGTCTTTAAAATCACACAATTCTCAATATAAAAAAGAAGAGAAAAAGTCCACATTAAGAATAAAACAATAACTCATAAATGGAATTCTGAGGTGGGAATTTTAGGAATCGAACCCTCAAGAATCCTCAAATTTCATATCCTATTAAATATTCTCTTTATCATTCTATCCCAGATAACGAATTATAAAATATCATACTAAAAGGAATAACAACTAAACTTCATGATGCATTGAGTCTCAAACCATTGTTTGCAGAACCATAGGCTATTAATACTCCAGATCAAATGCCCCAGTGTACATAAGGGACATCAACATGAATAATAAATGCCACCAAATTTTTTAGTAGAGTAATATTGTATGTTGTATAAAATATTAATAAGTGACCTAATATTATTTCACAAGAATGGGATATTCATTCAAGTTTAATAAATTTGTCACAAGGGATCACCGACATCACAAAATATTTCAAAAGGGAATTGTAAAGTGGTGAATTTTTTTATAAAAATTATTTAAGTACCTTTATTGCATGTATGTCTAATGGGATATTCATTCAAGTTTAATAAATTTGTCACAAGGATCACCAGCATCACAAAATATTTCAAAAGGGAATTGTAAAGTGGTGAATTTTTTTATAAAAATTATTTGAGTACCTTTATTGCATGTATGTCTAGTCTAAGTGATTATTGTAAAAATCAACAACAATTTCCTTCAACCCATAAAATAAAACAATTAAAAGCATAATGGTTGGAAAGGAGACAAATGTTATGAGTCTAAATTGTCACTTGTACAACTATTGATGAAAAAAGAAGTGATGCATTCTTTAAAGCACTTGAAATTGTTAAAGACCATGAACACACATAAATTATAAGACATTCTATGGTTATAAATAAAGAAGAACTAGAAATGAAATTGAGTATGATTAAAGATCATCTATAAGTGATTTTGATGACCTCGCTGATTTTACAGAGGATGAAATTAAGTGGTGTCTTGTTACATTTGTAAATAATAATGAATACCACCTGACATTATTCAAACAAGTACATTTTGAATATAATGGAATTGAGGAATATATATTCTTGCATAGGGTTAATAAAGACATCATGATCCAACCAATGAAGGAATATATTTAAGAGTGGCTCAAGAAATAGTTGGCACAAATAGTTTCCCCATAATAACTACCAAGAAGAGGTTATTCCAAGAAGGTTTGAATCAATATATATGTGTGTGTGTGATCCGAAAAGATCTTTTAATGACCGTGGTTGAGTTTTTAATTGCATGTGATTATTAACCATTTAAGAAGCTAATGAAAGAGGATGAAGATGAGAGAATATATAACATCCATAATAAAAAATATAGATCTGAATTGAAGTAATAAGAACAAAAAAACATAACAAGAGAAGTGATAACGAAGTTCGGCACAAAATTTCCTATGTCTTCGGGCCTTTGTCTCAGTGGGGGAGGCTTCTTTATTTATGTTCAAAGCTCAAAAAGTACATCGCAATAGTTCCATTAGGCTACAAGAATGATATTTTCATGTTCTTCTAGATCTATAGAACCCAACAGAAGAAACGACACATAAAACAGATCACCGGAGCTCCCAAAAATGGCCTGCAAGCACCTACTACTAAACAACTTCCCTGCATAAAAATGGCTTTGGCTTGGCTTCCCTTCAACATAAATCTTCTCTGACTATCCTCCATGGCCTCAAACAGACCTGGTTTTTATAGATCTAAAGTTGGTTATCCATCCCCAACTTCCTCCCAAAATCTGGGCTCAAATTCCCCTTCAAATGGCCCAAAATCCATTTTCTAGGCTAAATATCAGTCAAAAATCCCCAAAAATCATTAATATATGGTTTAAAAAACACTTTATGTTTAATTATTGGGCTTATCCCCCTTGACTAGCGCACGCTCCCTCTCTTTGGTCATATGATTGCATAAAAATGTGGGTTGGGGTTTAGCCCCAGCCCGTTTTCGCCCTTCAATACAAACACTTACACTTTAAATAAATTAAATGTGGTTCATTAAACAAGAAACATGGTGGCGCATTGGTAATGGTTGTCCTCTAAGGCACTTGGTTTGGGTGGGTGGTCATGGGTTCAAAACCCATGGACCCACAAATACTTTTGGAACCTGCCATTTGACCTTGACCTGATGCCACGTGGCTGCCCATGCCTCGGCCACATGGCACCTCAATATTTGACCAGATTTTTCCATGTATCATATTTTGATTGGATCTGCCATCCACATCTTCCCAGTCAACTACTACCACTTGTCACACTGCCATTTCCACGTGTCACCTCCAGAGAGTGCCATGTCACCTTTTGACTGTTGACTTTTTTTTTTACTTTTTAGTTGTTTGGGAAAATGGTCAGAGTGCAATAAAACTCGCATACAACTCCTGTTTGAGAAAGTGAAGATATAGCCAGAATCAGTGCGATGAGCTGGTCAAAATGGAATTATTTTCGTCTGATTATGAGAACTTTCATTTTTTAGCCTTTTTTAGCCCTGTTAGGCTCCTAGTTCTGATTCTGGATCACACCTCCCCACTAAAGGACCATAGATGATTTTAGGGGCTAAATTTCGCTCATGGTCTAATTTTCCATGGTTTTTCCAAAAACTAGATTTGCTATTTTAAAAATGATTCGCCCAAATTCTATAGGATAAAATTATTTTACCTTAAAAATCGCCAAAATTATATAAAAACTATATAAAATACTTAGAAATTTGAATATTTAAAAAAAAATATCGCCAAACATTTATAGTTGACATATGAAGGATTAGTAATATTCACCCAGGTTTCTACATTTTAAAATAAATTTCCATCCTTAAAATCATCCCTGTAAAGGACCTTTTGGTCCCCAAAAGGTTACTGACCAGTCAACAAGCTCGGGATAGGCCACCCAACTTGTCCTTTGTCTCTGAACTCTGTTTTGTGCACCCGTCTCATCTAGATCAACTGTAACACAATCATGATAACTGACAGCATATTGTTATCCATTTGAACCCTATTACGTCTTACTAAAGCCACTATCATCCATGTAGAGAACATTACTAATGATAGCATAAAAAAGATGATTGTAAATGAGATGATATACTTGTAATATTTGCACGACATGAGCTTATCTTGAAGCAACTTATGATTGATTTTCCATTCAACAATCATTTCTTGTTCTTGCTTAAGATTGATTCATGGATGATTTTAGGGGCTAAATTTTTCTCATGGGCTAATTTTCCATGGTTTTTCCAAAAACAAGATTCGCTATTTTAAAAATGATTCGCCAAAATTCTTTAGGATAAAATTATTTTACCTTAAAAATCGCCAAAATTTTATAAAAACTATATAGAATCCTTAGAAATTTGAATATTTTTACAAAAATATCACCAAACATTTATAGTTGGCATATGAAGGATTAGTAAGATTCGCCAAGGTTTCTACATTTTAAAATAAATTTCCATCCTTAAAATCATCCCTGGATTGATTACTTCATTTGAAATAATTACTGGTTTGTTGCTTTCTTGCACTACCTTCTTTGATTGTTCCATTGTTTCAAGTGTTTTATTTGCCTTAACATGATGAGCATGAACCACACAATCTTGAACTGCTTTGCTTAATTGATATTGATTCTTTGTCACGTAGAATATTGCCTTACAATCATATAAGTATAGACTACCTAAGACCATTCCACATTCACTTAATGACACTACATCACATGTTACCTCATCCACATACTTAGATGAAATTGAAAATTTGATTGTGCACTTATTTTTTATGTGCATTTGAGGATGATTTCTTATCCATTTAAGTGTGTAAGGATTATGATGAGTTTGTGTTTTCAACCCCAATTGCTTAACCAATTTTTCAAAGATTAGATTAGATTGAGATCCACTGTCGATTAATGTGTCTATCTTAGTGTTTCACATGATGGTCCTTATATGAAACAAGTTACTTATACAATCAATGCCTTCACCAATTTTACCTGTCATACCAACCAATGAGATCTTTGATTCATCACCTGAATCCGATCTCAAGTCTGTGGGTCTTGTTTTTGCTACCATTGTTTTCATTCCCTTCTTTTCCTTGAACCACTTTGGCCTCTTCTCGGGGTGCAACTGCCAACATCTGTCCTCATCATGTCCCTCTTTCTTGCAATGATTGCAATATGGCTTCCCTTCTTTCCTTGTCACTTCATTTGAATTCTTGCCATGCCATTTCCTCTTTTCATCTTTCCTTGAATACGATGATTCCCCCGACACACCTACTTTCCCTACTTCAATATACGTTGCTTGAACAAAAACCACATCAAGGTTAGTGGTTCCAAACATGAATACAATGTTTCTAATATGTGCAGGTAAACCTCCTATATACTTCATAAGAGTTTCCTGTGTATGTAAAGGGATATCTAACATCAATGCCATTTTTCGAAATCCATCTATATACTCTTTCATTGTTTGTCCTTTTCTTAGTTTTAAAGATTGTCATTCAATGAATGATTTTTCTTTATAACCCAAAGGATATAATTGTTTCCTAAGTGCATAAATGAAGCTTTTCCATGATGGAAATACATTACCCACTTGTTGCATTCTGTTTTGCAGCTTGCTTTGCCACCAGATGAGAGTTGTGGCTGCAAGTCTCAAAGATGCCAACTTGATTTGTGTGGCCTCATACTTGATCTATTGCACACTGCAGTAAACCTCCATACGCCTGACCCAATTGTCAACTCTCTCTGCATTAACTTCACCATCATATATGGGTAACTCAAATTTAACATCAAGTTTTAAGAATGGGATTTCATTATTATGCCTATGAACATGTTTCTTTGCATTAGATTTAGAACTTGAACTTGAAGAAGAAGGATAAGAAGGAGGTGATGATGGAGGTGAAGGAGGAATCTGAGCAGGATCATATTCCTCTTCACTTTTTCCCTTTGAAGATTCGCCCAGATTTGGTCTTTTCCATTCCAAGTAATCCTCATACAAAAGTTTAACCATCTCCGACATAGCAAGGAAAGTTTTCCAAAACTCTTTCTCATCCTGAGAAATCCCTTCTTCCAATGCCATATTCTTGCTGTGAGAAGATCTCTTTCTCAATCCAATTAATGGATTCTCTGCAACAATCTCACCTTCACCATGCTGTATATTTTCCCTGGTTGAGATGCAAAACTCAAATCCAAACGTCAACTAGCTCTGATACCACTTGATCCAAAAAGATCTTTTAATGACTGTGGTTGAGTTTTTAATTACATGTGATTATTAACCATTTAAGAATATAATGAAAGAGGATGAATATGAGAGAATATATCACAACCATAATACAAAATATAGATCTCAACTGAAGTAATAAGAACAACAAACCATAACAAGAGAAGTGATAACGGAGTTCGGCACAAAATTGCCTACGTCTCCAGGCCTTTGTCTCAATGGAGAAGGCTTATTTATTTCTGTTCAAATCTCAAAAATTACATCACATAAATTCCATTAGGCTACAAGACTGATTTTATCATGTTATTCCATACCTCTAGAACCTAGCAGAAGAAACAACATGGAAAATGGATCACCGGAGCTCCCAGAAATGGCTTTGGCTTCGCTTCCCTTTAGCATAACTCTGCTCTGACTATCCTCCATAGCCTCAAATAGACCTGGATTTTATATATCTGAAGTTGGTTATCCATCCCCAACTTCCTCCGAAAATATGGGCTCAATTCCCCCTTCAAATGGCCCAAAATCCCCCAAAAATCCATTTTCTGGGCTAAATATCAGTCAAAAATCCCAAAAAATCATTAATATATGGTTTAAAAAACACTTTTTGTTTAATTATTGGGCTTATCCCCCTTGAATGGGGTGTGCTCCCTCTCTGTTGTCATATGATTGCATAAAAATGTGGGTTGGGGCTTATCCCCAACCCCTTTTCGCCCTCCAATACAAACACTTACACTTTAAATAAATTAAATGTGGTTCATTAAACAAGAAACATGGTGGCGCACTAGTAATGGATCTTCTGTAAGGCTCTCGGTCTTGGTGGGTGGTCGTGGGTTTAAAACCCATGGACCCCCAAATATTTTTGGAACTTGCCATTCGACCCTGACCTAATGCCACATGGTTGCCCATGCCTAGGCCATGTGGCACCTCAATACTTGACCAGATTTTTCCATGCGTCATATTTTGAGTGGATCTTCCATCCACATCTGCCCAGTCAACTGTTGCCACTTTTCACACTTCTATTTCCATGTGTCACCTCCAGAGAGTGCCACGTCACCTTTTCACTGTTGACTTTTTTTTACTTTTTAGTTGTTTGGGAAAACGGTCAGAGTGCGATAAAAATCTCATACGGTGCCCATTTTAGAAAGTAAATATATGGTTGGAATCAACGCAACAAGACATTCACAATGGAATTAGTTTCGTCTGATTATGAGAAGTTTCATTTTTTATCCTTTTTTAGCCCTGTCAAGCTCCTGGATCCGATTCTGGATCTCTGTGTGTGTGTGTGTGTGTGTGTGTGTGTGTGTGTGTGTAATGTAGAGTGTCTAAAATTTCCCCATGTTGTTTTTCTATGATGTAAAGTGTCTAAACTCACCCTAGGTCTTTTCTCTCATGTTAAGTGCATAAACTTATCTTGAACATTTTTCCAAACTACTAAGTGACTTAATTCATCCACTAACATTTCTTTATAGTTGATCATCTATGTTGGTGAGACGGTAGAGCCATAGGCCCACCATTTACAAATAAATTAGGAAATGACATGGATTCCGCATCATCACATATTTCCAAGCGGACTATTCTAGGAGACTATACCTTCCCATTTGGACTATTATATTTAGATGAGGTTCTCATTGTGCTTCATTACCTCACACATGGAGATTTATTGAGGTGGTTTAGGATACAATTGTTACACACATGGACTAGTTGGTTACGTTTTGTTACAAGTGATTGAAGTGGTTATTTCCTTATGGACCATTCACATTTCATAAGGCACCTTAGTGTGGGTAACACATGTCACTTGTCTCTTCTACAAGGGTGCACTTTCACTTAGTTGACTATTTCTTCCTTCCTACTTATTGGACCCTCACTTCATGGGGATTGTTATGAGGGGACTTCACTTTATGACCTTTTTTTTTTGGATCATGAAGATTATGGCATATTTTGAGGAGGGTGAACCTCTACCTATCATCCCATGTACTACACATGTGGTGTATTTGTAAATTTCTCATTATTTTCATGAGGGAACCCTTCCCTTTGATGATTTGTATGTAACCACTTGTGTATTTTCCCATGGTTTTCACTTGGGAACATGGTTTTGGCCCCTAGTATCTCATGCACATTATATTTTCACATGGTATTGTACTAACATGTGGTTTTAGTAAGGTGTCTCACCTATATATGGAAGGCATAGTTCTCATTTGTATTTAGCGTTTGGAGGATAAGAGATGTCATTTGAATCAGTTCTATTTCGTGGTAGTAGTTTGGCTTAATATATTCTAGATGAAATTATCATGAGGGATCTAGCAAGAGCGTCTTTATTGTAACAAGTCAAGGTGGATTGATAAATCTTGAAAGGAGCCACAAGAGAAGGAAAGTGTTATCACGGAGGCGAATGATAAAGTAATTGTATTTCCTTATAGTATTTAGTTGTCTATGCTTAAAATAGAGTATTAAGTTTGGAAAATATTGAATTTATTTTGAACTCTTACCTTAAAATAGTGTAGAGACTACCCTCTGTTACTTAAAAATATGGTCACACACTCTTATCACCATCTAGATATTGGAACATCCAATACTTCTTGCAGGAATTTTCTAGGTACACCCTAAGGTTTTCTAGAATCCCAAGATTTATTGTAAGAACCAAGATTCAAGGAGTACTAGGTTGACACCTTAACCCAATAAGATTTAGGAATAGGTCTTGTGTTTCCTTTATCTCAGTAAATTTCAATTTAACTTTCTTTCCTTTTTTTTTTTGGATTAATCTAAAATTAGAATGTGGGATTCATAGAATTATATTGGTATATTCCAAGTATAGGTTTGTATTTTTAATTTTCAGATCTTGTTTGGGCTTGGATTTCAATTTTGTGAACCCTTTATGTCATGCCATATCTATTTAAGGTTTTCATAAGTAAGCTATCTCAACTAGCTAAAATCTTGGGTTTAGATATTATTTCTTGCATCTTATATTCGTAAACCTAACCTATCTCAATTAGAGATTCTAAACGTGCCTAATTTCACACCTTTCCCTTCACTTTAACTTGTTAAATAATGAAAACTATATGGTTAAAATTGAAACTACTATCATCCAGATGTATGATGAGTGTTTCACATTTTATTTGCAATGTTGGATTAATTTGGGGCTATAGCATTTAAATTAAATGAATCAATTTCATATGTTTCCCATTAAGTGAAATGGATTAATCCTCTCACATGTGTTTCCATGATCTAAGTCAAACATATGAGTATATTTAATCATCTCTTGTAATGTTTTTGCATGATTGTGATTATAACTAATACCTTTGGAAAATCAATGTCCGATTTGGGTTGAACACTCTAATTGATCTGTAAGTTGTCATTGATATTCCATTGGAAAAATTCATCGCAACATATATAATAAATAAATTTACTGAAATCTACACTATCAAGGTTAAATTCCTTTAGATTCCAGAATCTTTAGTTACTAATTTTTTTTTCTTATGCACGGAATAGATAAAATGTGGAGAATAGAGAACAATAAAATACAATCACACCATTCAAAAAGTAACACAAACATTTTATCTGGTAAATCCTTATGGGAGAAAACTGAGATAGAAGGTGAGGCTAGTTTGCTCTATTTTCTCAGGTATAAAAATCTCTATAGAGTTACCTGATACATGTATCTTGTTAGGATTCCACAAAACATTAACCCCCTATGTTATGATATATAATTTCCCACTCCTAGTTGTTCTATGTTTCTATGGAACAACAAAATAAAATAACATAGAATGGAACCCCTTGTCCTTCTAGTGACTCTATATTTAACATATCCTGATAGCCAACTAGGTTTAGGGTTTTAGCTTACTCATGTTTTACAACAAAGGTATTCCAATAGAGAATGAATACCTTCAGTAACCACTCACACAACTAGATCAAATATCAACACAACGATGTTTTGACTCGGTAAAACCCATATTGGAAAACATATAGAACCCAAACCAATGTGGCCACTTCGAGAAATTTATTAATGCAAAAGAAAAACTATTACAGAGAGATTTACAAGAGATTTTCTAACAATCGATCATCAAAAAATGAACCTCCATGCTCTTTAAATAGATATCTTGGACCAATCAAGTGTTAATACATAGAAAAATGTAGTTGTTAAGATCGAGGAGAATATAAACAGTAAGATAACTCTATGTCAGGAACATATCATGACCGTCATATTTTATAACTACAAATTTATACTAATGCATACTAAATAAACACACTAAGAAACACACTCTAAACTAACGACACATTAGACCAAGTTGCTCTTAAATAAATCCTAAGTGTCTAAATATCCTAACATCCCCCCTTATGAACAACTTGGGATAGAATTGAAGGATTTACAAAGGTAACCCAATAGGAGAAGAAATGAGGCATTAGAGCCTATCCCACTTTAATGACAAGTTCCTAACCTCCTAACGTATATGGAAGTTTGGAAAACATCACTTCTGTAAGGGGATGTGAAAATGTATACAATTTGATCTTCTATAGGGAAAAATAACACTTCCATAACTCTATCATGAATGAGTTTTCTAATGAAGTCCATGTGTATATTGATGTGTTTGTTGCCATGATATTGAAATTGATATTTGATGGGATTGATGGAACTCTGATTTTCGCACCATAGGGTGGTCGGATGTTTCTATTGGAATCCAGACTCTAATCGGCTCTGTCAAAGCCACACAAATTTTTTACTTGCATTAACCATTGCTCGATCCTCTGCTTCTGTTGAAGAAAGAGTAAGAAATTTTTGTTTCTTACAAGCCCATGTGATAGCTACCAAGTGACAAATACTAAACCAAGGAAAGACACATAACTTGCGGTAGAATTTTGATCATTAGTGTCATCCATCCAATCTCAATCAGTGAAACCAACCAATAAAGGAGTCCCACTTAAGTTTTAATGTATCTTGAACTGCATTGTACCCCACACATATCGAAGTATCCTTTTAGCTTTTTTCCAGTTGTCACATACCCACTACACAAATCAAACTTTTTCGTTGATTTCTCAACAATCAGAATCCCCGAAGTCCTATGGGGCTTAGCGCAGTCTAGCTCTTTCCTTTTTCCACCTTCATATGATTGTAGTTCACGACTATGGGCCGAATCAGCACGACGTCTTTTCTCACTTCGCAACTTAGTGCTACCGGAATGTTGAGTCGCTCGACTCTGCAAACCCCGAAGCTTGAAACAGCGAAACACTGAACCCCAACGGGGCTACCGAGGGGCAAATTTCTCTCTTGGGGTCTTGTCTACGTGACCCTATACGGTGTCCATGCGCTTAAGCCAGCCAAGAGCTTATCGGATTTTTGCAATTTGGGGAATCGCGATACACGACTTCTACCTTTCCCCATTCAAATCCCTGAGACATCCAAGGTCTCCAAAGTTTCCCTCCAAAGGGAGATCGATGGCCGTAAGCCTCCCATGATCCAATGACATGGATCCTTTTGGGGTTTCGGTACTCGGGAGTTCGAAGTGCAACGACTCCATAACTCTTCGCCATTCAAATATCTGATTTTTGATATGGAAAGTTGTGTAAGAGATCGACGACTCTTAGGAGCGTGGATCCAATGGTCCACGGGATTTCGAGTATTGGGATTTTGTGAGTCGCGAAGGCAATGTTTTCTTGCCTTTTTGTTCCCCAGATGCCGAAACACCGAAACGTCGACCGGCAGCCACGTGTCCCTTTGATGGACGACAACGACCCTCAACCAAGATCGATGGTTGTGGTCTTTTTGGGACGATCAATGGTCACGATAAAATCCCGACCTTTCTCAATATTAATCACACCTCGCTCCATTTCAAGGCTTTGGTGATTGGAATTTCATGACTCACGAAGACAAGGGTTCTTTTCCCTTTTGTTTTCCAGGTGCCAAAACGCCGAAGTGCTTACCAGCGGCCACGTGTTCTCTATAGATGGACGGTCCAGGCACTTTCGTGGACCATGGGGTCTATGGTCCCGATTCCTTCATCTCTTGCAAGGGGTCGTGGCATTAATGCCTGCGTGTCTTTCTTAAATCAAACGGTCATTAAAGACCCTGGGATCCTCCCAAAGGATCCTGTTCGTGCATTGCTTGCAAAGGTGGAGAGGGGTCGAGGAATTATCATCCATGTGTACCACTTTGTCAACTCGAATCCCTGGTATCTGGAATATCGATGGACTCTCGATCTCCACCATGTGTCCTTTATAGATGGACGGTCTAGATCTATATCAGGACTTTCACCATGGAGTGTCCCGATCCCTTGTCATCAGGACTCCCGGAATCCAGAATTTTGAATCCCCGATACCGACTCCTCTCTCCGGACTTTCACCCTTGTTCACGAGGGCTTAACCCTCATGCCTCTCTTAACATATCCAACGGTTGTCGGGTTTTTCTAGCTAAGATCTGACGGCTCAGATCTATCCCATGTCGCGCACTCTCTCGCTACTTCGTGGATGTGGAAAAATCAACGGTCCAGAGGTTCTCATGGACCTTGGGGGTCTACGATCCCGATTTCCTCGCTATTCACGAAGATAGAGGAAAAAGGGGCAAGGTATGCAATGCCCTTGTTTTCTTTCGTCAATCTAACGGTCGTGAATGACCATGGATCTTTGGACGAGATCTCGTTCGTCGATCGATACTTATCCCTATGCTACTAATTTGGGATTTTAAGAGGGTCATTTTTCCTCATACAGGGTTGTTAAGACTTTCACATTCAAGTCCTTTTTCCAGGTTCTTGGTAAACCTTTCCAAGGAGGGAATCCCTGTGAAGAGATCTATTCTGGGGAATTCCTAGAGAAAGATAAGGGGAAACAAATTCCCAAGAACGGACTGGAGGTCTGACTTGGTTCAACTTATGCATAATTAAATTCATTTATCAACATACGCCATGCGTGGTTTTTCTGTTATAAGCATATACAACTACTAGTACTGATCAAAATACCACACAGACATTCTTATAATGAAAACATTCACAGTTTCACATCTTATGAACATAATTATCAAAATACATATATTTCAAAGAGCCAGAGGCAAAACACTTATCAGAATTAACACCAGAAGTGAGTGCAACTGCCGAGAGGGGTGCTCGTTTCCACCCAACCATAGGCTTAGCGACTCCCAGCGAATTTACCACTAGTCACCCCCGAGCTGAGACCACGATGTTGTGAGACTACATCTCCGTTTTCCAATGACCAGGAGTGAATGTTGCAATCCTTCCTCTCTACTATCACTCACTCTACGTAATGCCAGAGTTCTCCCCTTGCGTCTGCCCCCGCAATCGCTTCTACCCCACGCCTTATCCTCTTGAGAGGTTGTGTGAGGCACGATTACCCTTGCGCTGGTCAGTCATGATGGCTCTACGGATAGGCGGTTCACCTCCCCATCCCTCATTAAGCCATCTACCTACCAGCCTGCGAGTCATTTAATTCAGGGCCAGCGAGCCTCTTTTGGTTCTTCGGGCCAGTGGATTCCAAATACAGTATTAGTTCTCGGTGGAAGTTAACGCCACCTTTCCAGGTGCCTTCCACCACCATCATGGCCTCTTTTTCTACACATCCCCTCTCAACAGTCTTGCAATAAAATTCAAAAGGTTATTCACATTCATTGACCTTTTCCTCAAGGGCCATTTACATCACATATTCACAGTTATGAGTTTGCCATAGTTCTTGGCCAGTCCCGTTATTTTTACAAACTAGGAGAAACAGGGTGTAAAAATTCCCTCCCCCTTGAAAGGAACATCATCCTCGATGTTTTTATCTGCTAACATGAATTGCATGTACAGAAGTAAACAAAATCGGATATGCCTGTCTCATGGCATCCCCCATTTCCCATGTAGCCTCATCTGGGCCAAAATGTTTCCACTGCACCTTGACCTGTGCAATGGTTCTGTTCCGGAGCGGGATTTCCTTTCTGTCCAGTATGCATTGGGGTTCTGG
>JZKD02S1811364.1:1289087-1301761 GCA_000966675.3 Picea glauca
GAACCAGGGTCAATCAAAACAGACACTAGATGGTTGAAAATCATACCTTCTATTTCCACCACTGAAGCTTGGTGGTCAGCTTGGTTATTATCCAAGGCTGCATAAATCTACAGCACACTCCTTGCCACATCATTTACTGTGGTAGTTTCCTGAATGTTATAAACTTTCCGACTGTTCTGTTGTCGGTGTGGACTGTCTCTCAGGAGATGCTCTTCTCCGCAACCCCATAATTTCAGAGGTTCTTTCTGTGGGTTATTAGCCTTCACTGGTATAGGCCCAGAAGTTTTATTTCAGTCCACCGAGGGAAAGTTCTGTTGCAATACACTCTGGGCTGGATAGTTCATTCTGGGGTTCTTCTTGTAGTTTTTAAATCCTGAGGATTTAATCCCCTTTTTCTGAAATCTCGAACCACTCTTTTGTTTCCAGTCTCCACGAGACTCTGCCCGATGTCCATATTGTTCATGACAATATGTTGTCTTTTGTATAGTGTCTTCTAAGGTCTTTGGCTCGTTGAATTCGATTCGGTTCCAGTATTCCTTGGGTAACCTGTTGATGAAGCGTTGTGCCTTTGCCTTCTCTGCTTTGATGTAGGGTACATATCTCAATAAGTCGAGGAATTTGTTGACATATTCCTCTACAATGAGTTTCCCCAGTTTGAGTTCATAAAACTCTTTAGCCTTCTCGTCGAAATATATTTCCGACAAATACTTCTTCTATAAGTACTTCTCAAACCGTTTCCAAGATAGGTCCTCCTCGCGGACCCGTTTCATTCTCTTAAGATCTTCCCACCAGATGAAAGCCTTTCCGTTTAGATTGAAAGTGGACACTCGGGCCTTTAAATTCTCTAAAAAATCATGGACTCTGAAATATTTCTTCAGTCCAAGTAGCCAGGCCTCAACTTCCTCTCCCTTCTTTATCTCACCGTCGAAGGAGGGAGGTTTGGCCTTTCTGAATTCCTCAAATTTCTGACCCTTGGAAGTCTTTTGCTTCTTTTGTTTTCATTGAGAATAGGAATTGGTCCTATTGCTGGAAGAGCCTTTTGAATCTCTAGCTTCCTTCTTTGTGGAATCATCTGGCACTAGTCCTTTACCTCTGGGGTGGACCTTTTTTGATGTGCTTCTCTCAGTATGGCCACTGACACGAACATGATTCTGTATCTCAGGTTCCTGCTGCATTTGTTGTAGGTCAGATAAGCTCTGCAGTAAAACTGCATTAATTTTGGTTTGCTTTACTTGTTCTTTCATCATCCTTTCATTGTCGGCCTTCCATCTTTGCAATTCAACCATGAGACTCCTCACAGTCTTGGCTAGGTCTGGAGGGGTTCTTATTGCTCTTCTTTCATCAGACTCTTTTTCTCTGTTGTGGGAGCCTTCTCCCACCTCCTGGTGAGTCACCATACTCTGCGTCTGTAGATTCCCATGGCTGATCGTCCGCTTGAGTGAAAAGACAAACGTTGGTTATTAGTCACGAGTTAAATACATTTTTATAATTTGTGCATAATTTATATCTCTTTCACATGCATACACAGTCGGGTTCTCGTTTCCAAGTTTTAATCATGGACAAGAGAGTTATGTTATGGGTTACTCTTCGTAGGAGTACTTCGAACGGAGCTTATGCGCAACTTGTGCATGAGCCCAATCAGGCCAAGTGTCGTAACCATGCTCTGATACCACTTTGTCACATACCCACTACGCAAATCAAACTTTTTCATTGATTTCTCAACAATCAGAATCCCCAAAGTCCTACAGGGCTTAGCACAGGCTAGCTCTTTCCTTTTTCCATCTTCATATGATTGTAGTTAACGTCTATGGGCTGAATCAACATGGCATCTTTTTGCACTTCGCGAATCAGTGCTACCGGAACGTCGAGTTGCTCGACTCGGCAAACCCCGAAGCTTCAAACAGCGAAACACCGAACCTCGATGGGGGCTACCGAGGAGCAAGTTTCTCTCTTGGGGTCTTTTCTACATGACCCTATACGGTGTTCACATGCTTAAGCCAGCCAAGAGCTTATCGGTTTTCGCGATACACGACTTCTACCTTTCCCCATTCAAATCTCTGAGACTTCCGAGGTCTCTAAAGTTTCCCTCCAAAGGGAGATCGACGGTCGTAAGCCTCCCTTGATCCAACGACATGGATCCTTTTGGGGTTTCGGTACTCGGGAGTTTGAAGTGCAACGACTCCAAAACTCTTCGTCATTCAAATATCCTATTTCCGATATGGAAAGTCGTGTAAGAGATCAACGGCTCTTAGGAGCGTGGATCCAACAGTCCATGAGATTTTGGGTATTGGGATTTCATGACTCGCGAAGGCAAGGTTTTCTTGCCTTTTGGTTCCTTGGATGCCGAAACGCCGAAACGTCGACCGATAGCCACGTGTCCCTTTGATGGACGGCGGCGACCCTCAACCAAGATCGATGGTTGTGGTCTTTTTGGGATGATCAATGGTCACGCTCAAATCCTGGCCTTTCTCAATCTTAATAACACCTCACTCCATTTCGAGGCTTCGGTGATCGGAATTTCGTGACTCGCGAAGACAAGGTTTCTTTGCCCTTTTTTTTTCCGGGTGCCGAAACACCAAAGCGCCTACCAGTGGCCACGTGTGCTCTATAGATGGACAGTCCAGGCACTTTCGTGGACCATGGGGTCTATGGTCCCGATTCCTTCATCTCTTGCAAGGGAAAAAGAAAGGTTCGTGGCATTAATGCATGCATCTCTTTCTTAAATCAAATGGTCATTACAGACCCTGGGATCCTCCGAAGGGATCCTGTTCATGCATTGCTTGCAAAGGCGGAGAGGGGTCGAGGAATTATCATCCACGTGTACCACTTTGTGAACTTGAATCCTCGGTATCCAGAATATCGATGGACTCTTGATCTCTGCCATGTGTCCTTTACGAATGGACGGTCTAGATCTATATCGAGACTTTCACCATGGAGTGTCCCGATCCCTTGTCATCAAGACTCCCAGAATCTTGAATTTCGAATCCCCAATACCGACTCCTCTCTCGGGACTTTCGCTCTTGTTCACGAGGGCTTAACCCTCATGCCTCTCTTAACAGATCCAACGGTTGTCGATTTTTTCTAACTAAGATCTGACGGCTCAGATCTGTCCCATGTCACGCACTCTCCCGCTACTTCGTGGACGTTGAAAAATCAACGGTCCAGAGGTTCTCATGGACCTTGGGCGTCTGCAATACTGATTTCCTCACTATTCACGAAGATAGAGGAAAAAGGGGCAAGGTATGCAACGCCCTTGTTTTCTTTCATCAATCTAACGGTTGTGAATGACCATGGATATTTCGACGGGATCTCGTCCGTCGATCGATACATATCCCTACGCTGCTACTTCGAGATTTTAAGAGGGTCATTCTTCCTCATACAGGGTTGTTAAGACTTGCACTTTCAAGTCCTTTTTCCAGGTTCTTGGTAAACCTTTCCAAGGAGGGAATCTCTGTGAAGAGATCTATTCCGGGGAATTCTTGGAGACAGATAAGGGGAAAAAAATTCCCGAGAACAGACTAGAAGTCTGACTTAGTTCAACTTATGCATAATTAAATTCATTTATCAACATAAGACATGCGTGGTTTTTATGTTATAAGCATATACAACTACTAGTACTGATCAAAATTCCACACAAACATTCTTATAATGAAAAAATTCATAGTTTCACAGCTTATGAGCATAATTATTAGAATACATATATTTCAAGGAGCCAGAGGCAAAAAACTTATCAGAATTAACACCAAAAGTGAGTGCAACTGCTGAGAGGGGTGCTCGTTTCCACCCAACCATAGGCTTAGTGACTCCCAGCAGATTTACCACTAGCCACCCCCAAGCTGAGACCACGATGTTGTGAGACTGCGTCTTCCTTTGCCAATGAATAGGAGTGAAGGTTGCAATCCTTCCTCTCTGCTATCACTCACTCTGCATAATTCCAGAGTTCTCCCCTCGCGTCTGCCCCCGCAATCGCTTCTACCCCACGCCTTATCCTCTTGCAAGGTTGCATGAGGCGCGATTACCCTCGTGCTGGTCAGTCATGATGGCTCTACAGATAGGCGGTTCACCTCCCCATCCCTCATTAATCCATCTACCTACCAGCCTGCGAGTCATTTAATTCAGGGCCAGCGAGCCACTTTTGGTTCTCTGGGCCAGTGGAGTCCAAATACGGTATTAGTTCTCGGTGGAATTTAACGCCACCTTTCCAGGTGCCTTCCACCGTCATCGTGGTCTCTTTTTTTGCACGTCCCCTCTCAGCAGTCTTGCAATAAAATTCAAAAGGTTATTCACATTCATTGACCTTTTCCTCAAGGTCCATTTAGATCACATATTCACAGTTATGAGTTTGCCATAGTTCTTGGCCAGTCCTGTTATTTTTACAAACTGGGGGAAACAAGGTGTTACACCAGTAACTTTCATGGTCATTTTACATATACCGAGCAATAAGACCAACAAAAAAGGAAATATTAGGATGGGTATGAGTCAAATATAAGATAATACCAACTAACTGACTGTACAAAGTGGCATCAAATTTCAAGTAAGTAAAAGTGGAAACAAGTTTGAATCCAATCTATAAGGGATAAGGGGCCATTTTACAATATTCCATGTGAAAGCGACAAAGACGGTCACAAGCATACTTAGACTCAGAAAGAAAAAATCCCTCCTTGTTTTGCAATACTTGGAGGCCAAGGAAATAGTGCAAATAGCATAAGTCCGTCATTTAAAATTTCTTCTTAAGGATGGTTTTTAGATGGTTTAAGATTTTAGTGTCACTACCAATGAGGAAAAGATAATCAACATAAAAAAAAAGGATTATGAGATGGCTTCCTACTTTCTTGGAATATACGTTAGGATCATAATGGCATCTAGAAAAGTCAATGTCAAGAAGAAATATGTCCATTTTGGAATACAAAGCTCGATGATCTTGTTTAAGACCATAAATAGATTTCTTAAGGTGATAAACAAGGATAGAGTCATTTTGGAAATAACCAGGAGTTTGTTCCATCTAATGGACCTCCCATTTATGTGAGGTTGCAAGGACTAGAACAAGGAAAATGGAATTCCTTTGGCTACAAGGGAAATGGTTTCATTATAGGAAATTCCATCATCTTGGGAGAATCCTTTGGAAACCAACTGAACCTTGTTTCTTTCAACACTTCCATCTAATGTGTACTTAGTTCTGTGGACTGATTTCATCTGTCAGGTTTTATTCCTTTCAGAAGAGGTACAAGATCTTGAGTATCGTTCACCATTAAAGAGTGATTCTCTTCATTTATTATTGTATCCCAATCTAGATGACGTGGAGAATATGCAAATGTCTTATGATCACAAGTCTCTGAAACTTGAGCCAAAAGAGGCGACTTGTTGGAATTATGAACATATTCAACACTGATACGAAGGGTCATTGGTAAGATCACCAACTACTTCTTGTGATGAAAAAACCCATCTAATAAGCGGTGGTGGCGGTGTAGTTTCATGTTCAATGGAATCATGTAGAGGAAGGTGAGTAGACGAAGGTGTATTTTCATCCTCACTATCATCATCTAAATAAGAAGAATCTAGAATAGGAACATAAGATGGCATAGATGTTGAAGATGGATTGTATGTTGAAGAAGGAACAAACATCGAATGAGGCTCACAGGCCAAGATATTTTCATCAAATTTAACATATATTATAATAATAATTTCATTATAATGAGATTGAATAATTTTTTAACCTTTGACATCTTAAAAATAAAAAAACACAAATACATTTCTCACTTTTAGGCTGTAAAGATTTCCTTTTCTCATCGGGAATGTGAGCCCATGCTAAACTTCCAAATACACACAATTGTCTTACATATAGATTAATCTTATTGCATTATTCTTCTGGTGTTATATTTTTTACATCCTTTGTGGGAGTGTGATTTACTATGTAATTTTCACAGTTAATGGCTTTCGCCCAATAATTAATACTTAATCCTTTAGATTGGATCATACAATTGGCCATTTCTTTTAATGTGTGATTCTTTCTCTCAACAACACCATTTTGTTATGGTGTACATGGAACAATGGGTTGCATTTGGATGCCATGTGCAATGAAAGAAATTTTAAAATTGTTGTTCACATAGTCTCCTCCATTATATATTCTTAACATTTGAACTTGATGTCCATATTTTTTGTCTACAAGGGCCTTGTAGGCCAAAAAACTTTCAAACACTTCTCTCTTGAGTTTCAAGAAGTAAACCCAAGTGCATATGGAAAATTCATCAATAAAAGTTAGGAAGTACTTGCACCCATAAAAAGAAGGAGAACAAAGTGGGCCACACAAGTCATTGTGAACAAGATGTAGAGGGGTTGAAGCATGCCAAGAGGTATGTTTTTCAAAATTATCATGATTATGTTGGTCGGGAACAAAACCGACACAAACACCATCTCTGCAAGAAGCAAGAGGAAGACTGCTCACCATCTATTGATTACATAGTTTCTACAATGAGAGATAATTTAGATGACCAAACCATTGATGCCAAAGTTACCTCAAGTCATTTCTATGAGAAAAAAAAAATGATGGAAAAGTTGATGACCTAAAGTTGTCAAAATGTACAACCTAGTAATATCATCAACACTTCCACTTGCGAGAACACACATAGCATATTTTAAATCCTTAATTAAAACTTTGTGAGGTGGAAACACTACGATTTTACCTTCGCCTAAATGAGTAATATGACATACTGATAGAATGTTGCAGGAAAGACTTGGAACACATAAGACATCATTGAAATTACCATTATTTACCTGAACTATTCCATACCCTACAACACTAAGAGATATATCACCACCAACAAATATTTTCCTGGTGTTACATTTATTTAGAGAAAAAAGCTAGCCACATGATAAGATGATATAGAATCAATAAGCCACTCATCAGAAGAAGAAGTATAAGTTTCATTGAAGGAGAAACTAGAAGAAGAAAGGGCATGTACAGGAGAAGAATAATCAATAGAAATGTTTTGCTTCTTCATCATTGCATCAAAATATTCCATTTTCTTAAAACATTTGGACTCCACATGACCATCTTATCCAGAAAAATTGAAATTTTTTTCAGTCTTCTTGTTTTTCGATTTTTCTCCTTTTTCACCATTAGCAAAAAATGATGGGGGAGGGGGTTTGGGACCCTTGCTTTGATTTTTTTTTTTTGGCGATGATGTTGCTTCTTGGGATTCTTGGATCTATCTCTTTGTTGGGCCACTCCAAATTTGTTGGATTTACGTGCACTATTGATTAGTACAAGTTTCAAAAGCTTATCTTTCTATCAAATTATATAATGACTAAAGGACTCAAGAGAGGGTTCTTTATAAGCACTCCCTATAACTTCTCTAGTGCCATAAAATATAGATACAATAATAGAATATGCACTACCTAGCTAAGAAATAATAACATAAATGCATTGATCTTCCTTCAGATCTAGTTCACATTATATACACAAAATTCTAAGTCTTTTGAACTTATATAAGTATATTTAATGTAAGAAAAATAATTTGGAATGAAAGTCATTAACTAATTTTCCAACTAGCGGGATTGAATAATATTGTGTTTACCAAACATAGCTTCAATATTTTCCCAAGCTTTATTTGGTCTCTAAATTCTTTGAAGGTGAAACCTTAAATCAAGAAAGATGGAAATTCTAATTAGTCCATGTGCTTCATCATTGCTATTAACCCATTTGGCATAATTTTAATCATCAATGGCTTCTTGTTCTTTTCCCAAGGTAGTCTAGTACACTATTTTACTTCTTAATACATTCTCCATATGAGATTTCCAGGAGAAATAGTTGGTACTAGTAAGAAAAATATTACTAGGATAATCCATATTAAAAATGTAGAGAATATGGATTTGAAAACCGAAACTAATGTTTTGGATGGAATGCTCTCAAAAAAACAAGTTGTTTCAACAAAAATGGCACTGAAATGGAAATCATATGTGAAAGTTATGTCATTTTGAAAAAATGAATAAAGGGTAATGAAATAGCCATGTGGGAGGTAGAAGTTGGTCCACATGGTGATACCCCTCCGTCTAATAACCTCACTTTTACAAATAAGTTGCTTATAAAGTGACCAACTTTTTAGAATAAGTGGGGATCACTTTTACAATAAAGTTACTTTATAAATGAAAGTTGCATGAAAAATAAATAACATAAAACAAAATATTAACGCTACTTATAGTGATTCACTTTTATACCTTAAGTGAAATACACTTTACAATGGATGTATGAACTTTTTCAAAAATAACAACAAAAACTAGACTTGAACTCAAGACCTCTTACTTAATAAGGAAACTTTTAACTAAAAAGATCTAGTGCAAAACACATTATATTGTTTAGAACAAGGATTGGGGGTGATGTTGTTGTTGTGGTGGTAGTGGTGGAACATGACCTCAGAGAGCATGCTAAAAAAAACACACTTTTTTCTTAAGAAAAAAATTATCTTCTTGACGACAACAAGGGTTAGATCTCAATTAGCTTACCTAGAAAATAAAAATTCCCTTTCTATTTATGATTTATAGAGATCGCACAAAGCGCATGACAAATAACATAAATAGACATGAAAACCTTTTCTGCTATATTTTTTATTTCCAAAGATCGCATAGAGTGCAAGTAAAATACCATATGTAGATAGAAATGAGTAGCAACCTGGAAATAAAAAAACAAAATAACAAAATAAAACTGAAATATTATCTCCATAAAAAATAAAAAGAGCATATTCAGGTTTTATACCATTGGATATTAATGAAATGGACATATCTTGGGAAAATGGAAATCTTTCTGAGTGAAATGAAAGGAATTCCTGATAGAAATGAGTGTTCTGAATGCAATGGAATTATACTCTTGTCCCAATATGTACAAAAATGGAAGAAACTAGAGATGCGGAAACACGACTTCAAGATCTCAATCTACAACAGGAGATGGTCTTAAAATGCACTTTGATACCATGATAAAAAAATGTGGGTATTTGAATAGAGGAAGAACACCTTCAGTAACCACTCACAAAACTAGATCAAATATCAACACACTGATGTTTTGATGTGGTAAAACACTTATGGGGAAACATCCACAACCGCTACCAACATGGCCACTTGGAGTAGTTTATTAATGCAAATGAAAAATATTACAGATATATTTACAAGAGATTTCATCACAATAAATCATCGACAAATGGCCCTCCATGCTATTTAATTAGAGATCATGGACCAATCGAGTGTTAAACCATGGATCAATGTAGCCATTAAGATCGACAAGAATATGAATCGTCAGATCATTCTATGCCGGGAGCATATCATGACCAATGTATCTCCTAATAAAAAATGAATACTAAAGAAGAATACTAAGAAACACACTTTAACATAGTGACAGATTAGACCAAGTTGCTCTTATCTAACTCCTAAGTGTCTAAATATCATAAAACCTCAACCCTTAATTGTGATAAGGTTCTGGAGCTTATATAATCTTCTTGAAAATCCTCACATGTATACCCCCATATGTAGAAGTAACATGGGATAACATGGAATCATCGTGTACCATGGTGGTCAACACGACAAGTCAACTTGTGAGAGGAAATTCTTTTTCATATGATCTCCGATTGGTGCAATTTTTACACCATTGGAAAGGTCTCGATGTGTAGAATAATGTCACGAGGTCCAAGATGTGATGAGAATGTTTTATCCTAAAACAATTCCATTTGATGCCTCAAAATGGATTCAAAAGGTCTCAAACTAATCCAGGTGGATACCAATGGCCACCCACCTATTCCACTGGCTCAAAGACCATTTTCCATTTTTGTAGTTTCTTTACAGTCTTCGGGTCCCAAACTTTTGAGGTCATTTTGAGGCCTTAAATGACATTTTTTTTGTCTCAAAAATTCCTAGTATGTGGTTGAAGGTAGATGCTAGGATGAATGTAATATGTAGTCCTCATTTATACCTTTCCAATGGTGTATCGATCTCCCAAATCAAGATCATATGCAAAAGTTACAGACTCGGGAAGTTGACGTATCAACTACCCCCATTGAGGCCCATAAAAAATTTGGTATTTCTTCTCCTGAGGTTAGGGTTTTGGATGTTTAGGGATTTCTAATTTATGTTTTATGTTAAAAATTCATTTGGATCCTCATAACACTTAGCTTCTTGTGAATGATCATAACCAACACATCTCTTCTCATAGATAAACTAACACCATTCTACCTAGATTGTGTGTTTTTGCATTTTTCAATCTTTTGTATTTCATATAGTCATTAATAGAATATGAGATTTACTATATTAATGTGTTCCTTGCCATATATTTGTGTATTTATTTATTTTATCTTTGTTATATTTCCTCCTTCATATCGTTCCCCAAGACAATTTGGATCAATGGTATTATCACTGTCTACTCCTTCTCATTCTCAATGCATGGCCCCAATGAGGTTAGGGTATAGAGAGTTGGGTCTCAAGTTTGTTTTTCTTGAGGAAAAATTCTATTGCATTCCCAAGAAAAATTCCATGGAATAAGGAAAGAGGGATGATGGGATAGGATATCCTTTCAAACTGTTTCTCAAGAAATCCCTCCCACGACAAAGGAACGAGATGATGGATAATTTTTCCCATATCCTTTAACGATTGTCGAAAACAATAGAGAAACTTTCAACCAAGAGTCCCTTCAGAGGTGTGACGTCGTTAAAGGTACAAGTTAACTTTGATATTACATTATTTGAAGGATAGATATACATCAATGTTTTGGAAAAATGGTTAAATCTACTAGAGGGTTATTTCTCTATCCACAATTTTTCCAACAGTGAAAAGATCACCTTCACGCTCCTTAAGGCCCTTCCCCATGTTAGATATTGGTGGGAGACTTACTATGAGAAACATGTCTAGGATGATTCTATAATTTTTAGGGGTCAAATAGTGATGGAACAATATTACCCTATTTGAAGTTATGATTACCAGTATATGAGATGAGCCACACTACGCCAAGAGGGGTCAAATAGTGATGGAATTAATAAATACTTTCCATACCTTGTGCACCAAGCTAGGTATCAAATAATTTGAGGGACATATGGTCCTAAAATACCATGGGGATATGCACAGTTAAACCCAAACCGAAATAGATTTTATGGAAATCTCATCGTTGGGATCTTCTTACTGATATGTTGTCAAAATCGAGTAGAAGTTCAAGAAACAAAACAAGCGAGATTTTGGGTCTGCAAATCTGCAAAAACCAAAGTATGGTAAGGGTGAACTTAAATCCCAAGTCAAAGGATAGAGCAAGTATTTCCAACCCCAGGATACCTCGCCCAATATACCAACAAATAAGGGTAATGGGAAATCGAAGAAGCACAATAAAAAATGGTGTAAGTTCCAAAAAACCCTTCTTCATAATAATGATGAATGTCGCTCCAAACAATCGTTGTTGGTTGAGACAAATGCCCCAGGTTCATATGATGACTTAGACTCTGATTCAAAACCATAAAAGGGAAGATAAATAATTGATGCAGAACCCAATGTCACCACTCTACCACAAAATTCCAGCCAGATAAACGAAAAGATCCTGAAAGAGGGGAGATTGTTTTTGTTAAGCCCTAATATTGGCTCATTACCCATTAATTGGGTCATTTTATATTAGTAATGTTATTTTATTTATGTTTTCTTTAGGCCATTAGTTGTAATTATACCTCCTAGTCTCCTATATATACCAAGGAGGCATTTTCATTTTGAATCATCTTGTACTTGAACATTTAAGTGGGGGTAAAAGGAGGTTTCCCCCTCGAAGAGGATTATTATCTGAAATTATCTCTTTTTCAAGGCGTTGAGTACTTTTGCTGAGGTTTTTCTATGCTATATTGATGTTTGGTTCTTAACATATGGCATCAGAGCTCAAGGTCTTGGGGTTTCTCTACTACATCTGAGAGACCATGGAATTTTTTCTATAACTTTTTTTGTACAATGTTTCAGAAGAAATGTCTTGGAGTATATTTATTAGACAGATTAAGGTACGTTGGGTTAAAAATTCATCTCCTGAGGCATTATACTTTTGGAGATACAACCTGTACAAGATAAGGTTCTGGAATCATCCCGAACTGAGTCATTGTGGAATTTTCGCTATAAAAATTTTCTGTCATGTTTCAGACCCTGAAATCTGGAGGATATTTAAAGAAATTAGTAAGGTATCGTTGGTAAAATGTTCAGATTTTGGGTCATCTTAAATTTGTATATGCACCCTATGTAAGATATGGTATCTGACTAGTCCTATTGACTAGTCTCAAGAAGGTGTTCCAGGTAAAACAATCATAACTTCTTCTTAGAGTATCCAAATTGAGTGGGACTAGATTCATTATATCTTGGACAGTTTGTATTATTTTTGGTGAGAGTTTCAGAATTTTATATCAATTATTTTGTGCGGGGCATGCTATACAAGTGAGATCTCCTAGAAAGGACAAACATCGGCAAGTTGTGGGGAAGTTACCATAAATTCCACTTGGCACATCCAATTTTGATCAGACCTGTGGCATTGCAGAGAAGAAATATCAGAGAACTACCTAAAAGAAATTTTCATACCCAGAAGAGCCAAAAATTGGGAGATACAACAGAAGAAATATTGTCTAGCAGAACCACCTCAAAATCAAGGTTCAAAAGTGATACTTGGCCAACATGCCACCAAAAAAGGG
>JZKD02S1811364.1:1304481-1322798 GCA_000966675.3 Picea glauca
AGATCCCATCTTCACTGGACATTTTTGGACAGAATTATTTTCTTGTTTGGGTACTCAATTGGCTCATAGCTCATCCTATCATCCACAATCTACTAAAAAAACTGAGATAGTAAAAAAATGTCTGGAAGGCTACCATCGTTGCTTTGTCTCTGATAAAAAAACACAATGGTTCAAATGGTGATGCAAGTTAAGAGCTAGCCTCCCCTACTCAGCTCCACCCACAACATAGGATCGATCAATTTCTCCCTCCAAAATATTCTGCTAAAACCCGATCAACAGGTCCTTCATTCACCTGCACGGTCTTCTGCACCTAACCATGGTTGTCCCCGACTCACTATCGGGTTTCGGGGTTTTTTCGTCCTCAATGTCGAGAATCACAGTCCTCTCGTATCCCCGATCACCAATGAGCCAATTCACCGATGCACACCCATATGCGTTAGCCCTCCTGGCTATGTTCCTGGTCCACGTGACCTTCCCCTATATGACCGCAACCATACCTCCTTATCGGGGTTTCGTACTTTTCAATGTCCAAATACACTCGCTCTTTGGATCTGCGATCCTATGATTCCCGACGCACTCCAACTTTCGCTAGTCCCCTGGGATAGTCTTCTCGGTCCATATGGCCATTACTCGTGACCATAGTCAAACCTCTCATCGGGGTTTCGGGCTTTCAAATGTCCAAATACATATACCCATCGAATCCTCGATACTTCAAATCCTGATAGGCTGACAGCTCGCCCCACACAACGGAGTTTTCTGACTTTTCTTCTCTGCTGACAGTTGGCCCCCACTATGGCTCCTTCCTCCTTTTGGGGTTTCAGGGTTCACGATTCGGCAATGCATAAACACCTTTTTCACGGGATCTCCAATATCCTGATCCCTGATATGCCGATCCTCCGGCAGCTCACAGCCTTTGACCTGTCAATGACCCTTTCGCCCCATCGACATTTCGGACTTTGTGAAACCGAAATGCACGAACATTTTACTCACAGGATCCGTGATATCCCGATACCCGATATAGGATGCCACCTGTCCTCCTCGCTGACTCCTCTGTGACCCCACTCTAGTCTCTACCTATTGTCGGGAAATCGCATTTCATGATTTCGCGATGTCTGATCCAATTGTTCACGAGACTCGTGAAACTCCGAATCCCGATTTTCTAATCAAGCCCTCCTATCGAGCTTTCCACGGTGGCGCTCGATTGCTACCACACATCCTTCTCAAATGGATGGTCCAGATCCTCATTGGGATTTCAAGACTTGGGATGTCCCAATTTGCACGACCTCGAGAATCCCGACTTCCCGAGTGTCGATATCCCGATGGCTCCACCTCTTGTCGAGATTTCTCCTTTTGTTCAGGAGGACTTAACTCCCTCGCAACTTCTACAGATCCGATGGCTGTCGATGATCCTGAACCAAATCTAACGGCTCAGATCCATTCTCCTTCCCTGTGCTCCTCTGGCTGCTCCCTGGACGCGAACACCAATGGTCCAGATATAATTCCCAGCCGATCAGACGGCTGTTGTTGCTCCCTCCTGAGCTTATGCACACTTTCTTCCTACACTTGGAAGAATTCCAAGTTTTCCAAAGGCCTAAACCTTCGTCTGTCTCCCGCTCTTGCGAACTCTGGTCTCTGAGCTTCGTTGCACGTCTACAACGCTGTCCCTCCTGAGTTTTTGTGACTTTGAACCTGTCAAAGGATTCTGAAGCTCCTGCACTCCTTTGCAGTCACGACTCTGTGCATAAAAGCACTAATCCTCCTGAGCTTGTTCCTTCTTCTGAATCCTTCAAGGATTCCTTTGACTTCTGTGCTTTTGCAGAGTCTTACGCACACACGATGTTGTCCCTCTTGAGCTTATGGCACGCTCAGACCGCTAAGGGATTTTATCTTTCTTCCTTCTCCTGCAGATGGAGAATGTTTGGATTCCCTCCTATCTCCTTTTGCTCCAACAACCTCTAGCTGATCTTACAGGGTGTTCAGTAATCCTGTGAAGATCCCTCAGTGGATTCTTCCCTTAATTCCAGAACTCAAAGAGTTCTCTTCTCCTGTGCCATCTGCACAGTACCTCTATGCCCTTCTGGCAGAGTGTCTTCTCATAGAACGTTTAGCAGTTATGTCCTCTTGTGCACCTATGCACCTGCTCAATGCCCACCTGGAAGAGATTCACAGAACTCCTTAGAGCTTCTGTCTGAACTCACAATAGAGTTCCTCCAACTGCACCTTGTGCTTCTGCTCAACTCCCACTTGGCAGAGCCTTTACAGAATCCACACTAGAATTATGTCTGCAACTATGTCTCTCATACACAACCTTGCCTCCAATGTGTTCAACAACCTTGAGGTCTTCTTCCTGACTTATTGACTTCAGTTCCTTTGCTGCAGCACGTCTTTGTCTGACTCCGCAGAGTTCAGAAGTGCTTCAGTGCACCGGTATTCAAAGACCACAATACTCTGTCACACCCTCCTAGCATGAAACCTCAAATACCTTCAACCCTGAAATCAAACCCACTCCTACAAATGCACAACTACAATATACATCTACAGCATAAATAAAGAACACATACAGACATTCACATAACACAGAATAATGCAGGAAAAACTTCTCTTTGTATTAAAATGGCAAATGCTTGTTTGTACATGTGTGTTCTCAAGATCTCTCTAGCTCTTCTCTTCTACTCTCTACTTTTCAAAATGAGATCTCCCCATCCCTTTTGCCTGAGGGGGCTCTTTGAGCGCTTCCCTCTAGAATCACCTACCCTATTCAATTACATTGAATGGGCTCTCTAGTCCAGTATCTAGATCTAGATCTCAGCCATTACACACATTAATGGCCAATATACTCTACGCCTGCACAAAGGCACGACTTCCTGGCTCAACAGCCTAAACCATTAAATTACATTCATTTCAAATTTAAATGAGGTTGCGCCTCCCTTTCAGCATTTGAATGCATGCGAGCTGACGTGGCTGGTTGGCTGGCTGACATGGAGAGATGCTCTTGCATCATACTCCTTAGCTGCAAAAATTCATGAGCTCCTGCTCATGAGCTTCCCATCTCAGCTGTGGGAATCCTCCTAGATCCCAAATCATCCTCTGGAGCTGTTCATCCACTCCATTCTGCTGCTTCTTCTGCGCTGCTGCTGCTTCCTTCTTCCTGTTCAACCTCTCCTTGCTGACAGTGTCTGTTGATTGAATCATCAGCTCCATGATCTCTTCGATCACTTCGTCTAGCTGCTCCCCTGGCTAGCCCTGTTCATGCAGTCTCCTCAGCTGCAAAAAATTTTGGTACATGAGAATATCATCATGATCTCCCTTGCCTCCTTCATCAGTTTCCAACTTCACCTGTTGGATGTGCATGCTCTGCACTTTCACCCTCTCTTCTAGGGCTTCTATCTGTTCCCATAGATCAAAAAAACAAATGTCGTCTGCCTCTTCTTCCTCTGCTTTTGCAACCTCCCATGGTGCATTCCTTTCAGTCTCCTAGCTGAAAATATTGAGCCATTCCTTGAAATGCTCATCATCCTCATCATCTTCTTCTTCTGTCAGCTCCAATGCTACAACTCTTTCAGCTTCTTGGTTGAAATTAATGAGCCATTCCTCAGAATGCTCATCTTCTTCATCTGTTTGGGCAGCTTCCAAAGTCTTCTCCAATTCTTCTTCTTTTCTGACAGTCATCGTCAACTGTGACTGTTCTGTTGCTGCACCATCTACAACACAGACTTCTGCCTCCTCCTGGGCAAGTGGTAGGAATACTCCAATTTCCCTAATCATCAGAAGATATCTCATATCTTCCTTCTTGGTCAGTTGCACCTGCTAATCCAAACTCACCTCTGAGTTTATGAGACCCTCATACAGTCTCATCTGCTCGGTTAGCTCCTCGGGCTGATCAAAATTCACCTGCTCATCCCTACCCACCTGGCAATATGAGATGCTTCTGTTGCTTCCATCATGGTAGACTATGAGATCAACTGATCCCATCTTCATCAACAACCCTTGTTGAATTGAACTCGCCTCTGAGTCCATGAGACTTTCAGACAGTCTCGACTGTTCATCTTTTCCCACCTAGCAATCCGAGATGCTTCCGCTGCCCTCCTGGCAGTCTTTGAGATCCTACAACGACCTCATTTCATTGCCTAGCTGGCAATGTGAAATTCCCTATATGTCCTCCTGACAGTCCTTGATATCATCAACTGATCCCAATCTGTTGCCCAACTGGCAATCCAAAATTTCTTCTCTACCCTCCTGGTAGTTCTTGAGATCTTCAAATGATCCCCATTCATTCTCGTCACCGAGAACTTCCCCAATCTCTTGTTTGCATATCTAAACCATATCTTCTGTGGCCTTGAGGTTTTCAGCATACCTCAACCACTTTCTCAACAGCCTACGCTGTCCCCTGACCATCAATTTCATGACTGGCCATTTCGCTTTTGCTTTCTTCATGGGCCACTCATATACCCATCTCGGCTTCTTATCCTTCCGCATCCGCAGTTCGAGCTTCTCTATGTCTGACTTTAATTCATAGAACTCTCTATCCATCTCTGCAAGATTTTCTACCTTGCTCTTCTTCCCAGCATGCCTATGGCCTTTAGTAACCATGGTGCTATCTCTGTCTGCTTTCCTAGCAAACCTGCTACTGTCACTCTGCACCAAGAGTGTTACCAGCTTCATCCTCCTACAGTCTCCCAAACTGTCTTCTTGATTGCTGCCTATCTGTAAAAAATCACCACAAAGTATCCAACGCTCTGTCTTCCTTTTCCTTCTCACTTCACCTGAAATATACAAGTGAAGTTCCCGCTCTGATACCACTTGACGTGTATCAGAGTGCTCTTTTATCTCTTCCTGCCTCTTCCTGCCTGAAATATACAAGAAATATTCAAGCTCTGATACCACTTGACATGTATCAGAGTATTCTCTTATCTCCTCCTACCTCTTCCTGCCTGAAATATACAAGAAAGATTCAAGCTCTGATACCACTTGACGTGTATCAGAGTATTCTCTTATCTCCTCCTGCCTCTTCTTGCCTGAAATATACAAGCAAGATTCAAGCTATGATACCACTTGACATGTATCAGAGTATTCTCTTATCTCCTCCTGCCTCTTCCTGCCTAAAATATGCAAGCAAGATTCAAGCTCTGATACCACTTGACGCAAGTGAATATCTATCCTCCCCTACTCAGCTCCACCTGCAACGTAGGATCGATCAATTTCTCCCTTCTGCTGAGCCGAAGCGGCTCCTTGGATTCCCTCGAGAATCTTCTACTAAAACCCGATCCATAGGTCCTTCATTCAGTTGCACGGTCTTCTACACCTAACTGTGGTTTTCCCCGACTCACTATCGGGTTTCGGGGTTTTGTCCTCCTCGATGTCGAGAGTCACAATCCTCTCGTATCCCCGATCACTGATGAGCCAATTCACCGATTCACGCCCATATGCGTTAGCCCTCCCGGCTATGCTCCTGGTCCACATGACCTTCCCCTATATGACCACAACCATACCTCCTTATCGGGGTTTTGGACTTTTCAATGTCCAAATACACTCGCTCTTTGGATCTGCGATCCTGCGATTCTCGACCCGCTCCAACTTTCGCTAGTCCCTTGGGCTAGTCTTCTGGGTCCATACGGCCATTACCCGTGACCGTAGTCAAACCTCTCATCAGGGTTTCGGGCTTTCAAATGTCCATATACATATACCCATGGAATCCTCGATCCTTCAAATCTCGATAGGCTGACAGCTGGCCCCACACGACGGAGTTTTTTGCCTTCTCTGCTTTGCTGACATCTGGCCCCCACTATGGATCCTTCCTCCTTTCGGGGTTTTGGGGTTCACGATTATGCAATGCATAAACACCTTGTGCACGGGATCTCTGATATCTCGATCCCCGATATGTCGATCCTCCGACGGCTCATAGCCTTTAACCTGTCAACGACCCTTTTTCCCCATCGGCATTTCGGACTTCGTGAATCCGAAATGCACGAACATTTTACTCACGGGATCCATGATATCCCGAGACACGATATAGGATGTCACCTATCCTCCTCCCTAACTCCTTTGTGGCCCCACGCTAGTCTCTACCTGTTGTCGGGAAATCGCGTTTTGTGATTTCACGATGCCTGATGCAATTGTTCACGAGACTCGTGACACTCTAAATATCGATTTTCCGATGAAGCCCTCCTATCGAGCTTTCCCCGATGGTGCTCGATTGCTGCCACGCATCCTTCTCAAATGGACGGTCCAGATCCTCATCGGGATTTCAAGACTTGGGATGTCCTAATTTGAACGACCTCGAGAATCCTGACTTCCCAAGTGTCGATATCCCAATGGCTCCACCTCTTGTCAAGATTTATCCTCCTATTCATGAGGAATTAAATCCCTCACAACTTTTGCATATCCGATGGTTGTCGGCGATCCTGAACCAAATCTAACGGCTTAGATCCATTCTCCTTCCCTGCGCTCCTCTGGCTGCTCCCTGTACGCGAACACCAATGGTCCAGATCTAATTCCCAGCCGATCAGACGGCTATTGTTGCTCCCTCCTGAGCTTATGCACACTGTCTTCCTACACTTGGAAGAATTCCAAGTCTTCCAAAGGCCTCAACCTTTGTCTGTCTCCTCCTCTTGCAAACTCCAGTCTCTGAGCTTCGCTGCGCGTCTGCAACGCTATCCCTCCTGAGTTTTTGCGACTTTGAACCCGTCAAAGGATTCTGAAGCTCCTGCACTCCTTTGCAGTCATGACTATGTGCATAAAAGCACTCATCCTCCTGAGTTTGTTCCTTCTTCTGAATCCTTCAGGGATGCCTTTGACTTCTGCGCTTTTGCAGAGTCTTACACACACACGGTGTTGTCCCTCTTGAGCTTATGGCACACTCAGACCCCTAAGGGATTTTATCTTTCTTCCTTCTCCTGCAGATGGAGAATGTTTGGATGCCCTCCTGGCTCCTTTTGCTCCAACAACCTCTGGCTGAGCTTACAAGGTGTTCACTAATCCTGTGAAGATCCCTCAGTGGATTCTTCCCTTAATTCCAGAACTCAAAGAGATCTCTTCTCTTGTGCCGTCTGCACAGTACCTCTATGCCCTTCTGGCAGAGTGTCTTCTCATAGAATGTTTAGCAGTTATGTCCTCTTGTGCACCTATGCACCTGCTCAATGCCCACCTCGCAGAGCTTCACAAAACTCCTTAGAGCTTCTGTTTGAACTCACAACAGAGTTCCTCCAACTGCACCTTGTGCTTCTTCTCAATGCCCACTTGGCAGATCCTTTATAGAATCCACACCAGAATTATGTCTGCAACTATGTCTCTCATACACAGCCTTGCCTCCAAGGTGTTCAACAACCTTGAGTTCTTTTTCCTGAGTTGTTGACTTCAGTTCCTGTGCCACAACACGTCTTCGTCTGACTCTGCAGAGTTCAGAAGTGCTTTAGTGCACCGATATTTAGAGACCGCAGTACTCTGTCACGCCCTCCGGGCATGAAACCTCAAAGACCTTCAACCCTGAAATCAAACCCACTCCTGCAAATGCACAACTACAATATACATCTACAACATAAATAAAGAACACATACATACATCCACATAACACAGAATAATGCAAGAAAAACTGCTCTTTGTATTAAAATGGCAAATGCCTGTTTGTACAAGGGTGTTCTCAAGCTCTCTCTGGCTCTTCTCTTCTACTCTCTACTTTTCAAAATGAGATCTCCCCATCCCTTTTTCCTGAGGGGGCTCTTTGAGCGCTTCACTCCAGAATCACCTAACCTATTCAATTACATTCAATGGGTTGTCTAGTCCAGCATCTGGATCTAGATCTCATCCATTACACACATTAATGGCCAATCTACTCTAAGCCTGCACAAAGGCATGACTTCCTGGCTCAACAGCCTAAACCATTAAATTACATTCATTTCAAATTTAAATGAGGCTGCGCCTCCCTTTCAGTATTTGAATGCATGCGCGCTGACATGGCTGGTTGGTTGGCTGACATGGAGAGATGCTCTTGCATCATACTCCTTACCTACAAAAATTCATGAGCTCCTTCTCATGAACTTCCCATCTCAGCTATGGGAATCCTCCTGGATCCCAAATCATCCTCTGGAGTTGTTCATCCGCTCCATTCTGCTATTTCTTCTACGTTGTTGTTGCTGCTGCTACTTCCTTCTTCCTGTTCAGCCTCTCCTTGCTGATAGTGTCTGTTGATTGAATCATCAGCTCCATGATCTCTTCAATCACTTCATCCAGCTACTCCCCTGGCTGGCCCTGTTCATGCAGTCTCCTCAGCTGCAAAAAATCTTGGCACATGAGAAGATCATCATGATCTCCCTTGCCTCCTTCATCAGTTTCCAACTTCACCTGTTGGATGTGCACACTCTGCACTTTCACCCTCTCTTCTAGGGATTCTATCTATTCCCACAGATCAAAAAAAAAAATGTTGTCTGCCTCTTCTTCCTCTGCTTTTGCAACCTCCCATGGTGTAGTCCTTTCAGTCTCCTAGCTGAAAATATTGAGCCATTCCTCGAACTTCTCATCATCCTCATCATCTTCTTTTTCTATCAGCTCCAATGCTACAACTCTTTCAGCTTCTTCGTTGAAAGTAATGAGCCATTCCTCAGAGTTCTTATCTTCTTCATCTGTTTGGGCAGCTTCCAAAGTCTGCTCCAATTCTTCTTCTTTTCTGACAGTCATCATCAACTGTGACTGTTCTGCTGCTGCACCATCTGCAAAACAGACTTCTGCCTCCTCCTAGGCAAGTGGTAGGAATACTCCAATTTTCCCAATCATCAGAAGATCTCTCATATCTTCCTTCTTGGTCAGCTGCACCTACTAATCCAAACTCACCTCTAAGTTTATGAGACCCTCTGACAGTCTCATCTGCTCGGTCATCTCCTCGGGCTGATCAAAATTCACCTGCTCATCCCTACCCACCTGGCAATATGAGATGATTCTATTGCTTCCCTCATGGCAGACTATGATATCAACCGATCCCATATTCATCAGCAACCCTTGTTGAATTGAACTCGCCTCTGAGTCCATGAGACTTTCAGACAATCTTGACTGTTCATCTTTTCCCACCTAGCAATCCGAGATGCTTCCGCTGCCCTCCTGACAGTCTTTGAGATCCCACAGCGACCTCATTTCATTGCCCAGCTGGAAATGTGAAATTCCCTGGATGTCCTCCTGACAGTCCTTGAGATCATCAACTGATCCCAATCCGTTGCCCACCTGGCAATCCAGAATTTCTTCTCTACCCTCTTGGTAGTTCTTGAGATCTTCAAATGATCCCCATTCATTCTCCTCACCGAGAACTTCCCCAATCTCTGGTTCACATATCTAAACCATCTCTTATGTGGCCTTGAGGTTTTCAGCACACCTCAACCACTTTCTCAACAGCCTACACTGTCCCCTGACCATCAATTTCATGACTAGCCATTTCTCTTTTGCTTTCTTCATGGGCCACTCATATACCCATCTCGGCTTCTTATCCTTCCGCATCCGCAGTTCGAGCTTCTTTATGTCTGCCTTTAATTCATAGAACTCTCTATCCATCTCTGCAAGCTTTTCTGCCTTGCTCTTCTTCCCAGCATGCCTATGGCCTTTAGTAACCATGGTTCTATCTCTGTCTTCTTTCCTAGAAAACCTGCTAGTGTCACTCTACACCAAGAGTGGTACCAGCTTCATCCTCCTACAGTCTCCCAAAATGTCTTCTTGATTGCTACCTACCTGCAAACAATCGCCACAAAGTCTCCAGCGCTCTGTCTTCCTTTGCCTTCTCACTTCACCTGAAATATACAAGTGAAGTTCCCGCTCTGATACCACTTCACGTGTATCAGAGTGCTCTTTTATCTCTTCCTGCCTCTTCCTGCCTGAAATATACAAGCAATATTAAAGATCTGATACCACTTGACGTGCATCAGAGTATTCTCTTATCTCCTCCTGCCTCTTCCTGCCAGAAATATACAAGAAAGATTCAAGCTCTGATACCACTTGACGTGTATCAGAGTATTCTCTTATCTCATCCTGCCTCTTCCTGCCTAAAATATACAAGCAAGATTCAAGCTATGATACCACTTGACATGTATCAGAGTATTCTCTTATCTCCTCCTGCCTCTTCCTGCCTAAAATATACAAGCAAGATTCAAGCTCTGATACCACTTGATGCAAGTGAAGAGCTATCCTCCCCTGCTCAGCTCCACCCGCAACGTAGGATCAATCAATTTCTCCCTTCTGCTGAGCCGAAGCGGCTCCTTGGATTCCCTCGAGAATCTTCTACTAAAACCTGAGCCATAGGTCCTTCATTCACCTGCATGGTCTTCTGCACCTAACTGTGGTTGTCCCCGACTCACTATCGGGTTTCGGGGTTTTGTCCTCCTCGATGTCGAGAGTCACAGTCCTCTCATATCCCCGATCACCGATGAGCCAATTCACCGATGCACGCCCATATGCGTTAGCCCTCCTGGCTATGCTCCTGGTCCACGTGACCTTCCCCTATATGACCACAACCATACCTCCTTATCGAGGTTTTGGAATTTTCAATGTCCAAATACACTCGCTCTTTGGATCTGCGATCCTGTGATTCTCGACCCGCTCCAACTTTCGCTAGTCCCTTGGGCTAGTCTTTTGGGTCCATACGGCCATTACCCGTGACCGTAGTCAAACCTCTCATCGGGGTTTCATGCTTTCAAATGTCCATATACATATACCCACGAAATCCCCGATCCTTCAAATCCCGATAGGCTGACAACTGGCCCCACACGACGGAGTTTTCTGCCTTCTCTGCTTTTCTGACAGCTGGCCCCCACTATGGCTCCTTCCTCCTTTCAAGGTTTTAGGGTTATTGATTCCGCAATGCATAAACACCTTGTGCACGGGATCTCCGATATCTCGATCCTTGATATGTCGATCCTCCGACGGCTCACAGCCTTTGACCTGTCAATGACCCTTTTGCCCCATCGGCATTTCGGACTTCGTGAAACCGAAATGCACGAACATTTTACTCACAGGATCCATGATATCCCGAGACCCGATATGGGATGCCACCTTTCCTCCTCGCTGACTCCTCCATGGCCCCACGCTACTCTCTACCTGTTGTCGGGAAATCGCGTTTTGCGACTTCGTGATGCCTGGTGCAATTGTTCACGAGACTCGTGACACTCTAAATCTCGATTTTCCAATGAAGCCCTCCTATCGAGCTTTCCCCGATGGCCCTCGATTGCTGCCACGCGTCCTTCTCAAATGGACGGTCCAGATCCTTGTCAGGATTTCGAGACTTGGGATGTCTCGATTTGCATGACCTCGAGAATCCCAACTTCCCAAGTGTCGATATCCCGATGGCTCCATCTCTTGTCGAGATTTCTCCTCCTGTTCATGAGGAATTAAATCCCTCGCAACTTTTGCAGATCCGACGGTTGTCGGTGATCCTGAACCAAATTTAACGGCTCAGATCCATTCTCCTTCCCTCCGCTCCTCTAGCTACTCCCTGGACGCGAACACCAATGGTCCAGATCTAATTCCCAGTCGATCAGACGGTTGTTGTTTCTCCCTCCTCAGCTTATGCACACTTTCTTCCTACACTTGGAAGATTTCCAAGTCTTCCAAAGGTCTCAACCTTTGTCTGTCTCCTCCTCTTGCAAACTCCGGTCTTTGAGCTTCGCTACGCATTTGCAAC
The DNA here is from genome assembly GCA_000966675.3 of Picea glauca. NCBI lineage: Eukaryota > Viridiplantae > Streptophyta > Pinopsida > Pinales > Pinaceae > Picea > Picea glauca. Next base: position 1,316,132 of record JZKD02S1811364.1, read on the forward strand.
GTTGTCCCTCCTGAGTTTTTGCGACTTTGACCCGTCAAAGGATTTTGAAGCTCCTGCACTCCTTTGCTGTCACGACTCTATGCGTAAAATCACCCGTCCTCCTTATCTTGTTCCTTCCTCTGAATCCTTCAGGGATTCCTTTGACTTCTGCCCTTTTGCAGAGTCTTACGCACACACGGTGCTATCCTTCCTGAGATTATGGCAAGCTCAGACCCCTAAGGGATTTTATCTTTCTTCCTTCTCCTGCAGATGGAGAATGTTTGGATGCCCTCCTGGCTCCTTTTGCTCCAACAACCTCTGGCTGAGATTACAGGGTGTTCAGTAATCTTGTGAAGATCCCTCAGTGGATTCTTCCCTTAATTCCATAACTCAAAGAGTTCTCTTCTCCTGTGTCGTCTGCACAGTACCTCTATGCCCTTCTAGCAGAGTGTCTTCTCACAGAACGTTCAACAGTTCTATCCTCTTCTGCACCTATGCAGTTTCTCAATGCCCACCTGGTAGAGCTTTAAAGAACTCCTCAGAGCTTCTGTTTGAACTCACAACAGAGTTCCTCCAAATGCACCATGTGCTTCCACTCAATTCCCACTTGGCAGATCCTTTACAGAATCCACAACAGAATTATGTCTGCTACTATGTCTCTCATACACAGCCTTGCCTCCAAGGTGTTCAACAACCTTGAGTTCTTCTTCCTGAGTTGTTGACTTCAGTTCCTGTGCCACATCACGTCTTCGTCTGACTCCGCAGAGTTCAGAAGTGCCTTAGTGCACCGATATTCAGAGACCGCAATACTCTGTCATGCCCTCCTGGCATGAAAACTCAAAGACCTTCAACCCTGAAATCAAACCCACTCCTGCAAATGCACAACTACAATATACATCTACAACATAAATAAAGAACACATACAGACATTCACATAACACATAATAATGCAAGAAAAACTGCTCTTTGTATTAAAATGGCAAATGCATGTTTGTACAAGGGTGTTCTCAATCTCTCTCTGGCTCTTCTCTTCTACTCTCTACTTTTCAAAATGAGATCTCCCCGTCCCTTTTTCCTCAGGGGGCTCTTTGAGTGCTTCCCTCCAGAATCACCTACCCTATTCAATTACATTGAATGGGCTATCTAGTCTAGCATATGGATCTAGATCTCAGCCATTACACACATTAATGGCCGATCTACTCTATGCCTGCACAAAGGCACGACTTCCTGGCTCAACAGCCTAAACCATTAAATTACATTCATTTCAAATTTAAATGAGGTTGTGCCTCCCTTTCAACATTTGAATGCATGCGCGCTGATGTGGCTGGTTGGCTGGCTGACATGGAGAGATTCTCTTGCATCATACTCCTTAGCTGCAAAAATTCATGAGCTCCTGATCATGAGCTTCCCATCTTAGTTGTGGGAATCCTCCTGGATCCCAAATCATCCTCTGGAGTTGTTCATCCGCTCCATTCTGCTGCTGCTTCTGCGCTGCTGCTGCTGCTGCTACTGCTTCCTTCTTCCTGTTCAACCTCTCCTTGATGATAGTGTCTATTGATCGAATCATCAGCTCCATCATCTCTTCTATCACTTCGTCCAGCTGCTCCCCTAGCTGGCCCTGTTCATGCAGTCTCCTCAGTTGCAAAAAATTTTGGCACATGAGAAGATCATCATGATCTCCCTTGCCTCCTTCATCAGTTTTCAACTTCACCTGTTGGATGTGCACGCTCTACACTTTCACCCTCTCTTCTAGGGCTTCTATCTATTCCCACATATAAACAAAACAAATGTTATCTGCCTCTTCTTCCTCTGCTTTTGCAACCTCCCATGGTGTAGTCCTTTCAGTCTCCTAGCTGAAAATATTGAGCCATTCCTCGAAATGCTCATCATCCTCATCATATTCTTCTTCTGTCAGCTCCAATGCTACAAATCTTTCAGCTTCTTGGTTGAAAGTAATGAGCCATTCCTCAGAATGCTCATCTTCTTCATCTGTTTGGGCAACTTCCAAAGTCTGCTCCAATTCTTCTTCTTTTCTGACAGTCATCGTCAACTGTGACTGTACTACTGCTGTACCATTTGCAACACAGACTTTTTCCTCCTCCTGGGCAAGTGGTAGGAATACTCCAATTTCCCCAATCATTAAAAGATCTCTCATATCTCTCACCTCTGAGTTTATGAGAGCCTCAGACAGTCTCATCTGCTCGGTCAGCTCCTCGTGCTGATCAAAATTCACCAGCTCATCCCTACCCACCTGGCAATATGATATGCTTATGTTGCTTCCCTCATGGTAGACTATGATATCAACCGATCCCATCTTCATCAGCAACCCCTATTGAATTGAACTCGCCTCTGAGTCCATGAGACTTTCAGACAGTCTCGACTGTTCATCTTTTCCCACCTGGCAATCCGAGATGATTCTGCTGCCCTCCTGGCAGTCTTTGAGATCCTGCAGCGACCTCATTTCATTTCCCAGCTAGCAATGTGAAATTCCCTGGATGTCCTCCTGACAGTCCTTGATATCATCAACCGATCCCAATCCGTTTCCCACCTGGCAATCCATAATTTCTTCTCTACCCTCCTGGCAGTTGTTGAGATCTTCAAATGATCCCCATTCATTCTCCTCACCGAGAACTTCCCCAATCTCTCGTTCGCATATCTAAATGATCTCTTCTATGGCCTTGAGGTTTTTAACATACCTCAACCACTTTCTCAAAAGCCTACGCTGTCCCCTGACCATCAATTTCATCACTGGCCATTTCTCTTTTGCTTTCTTCATGGGCCACTCATATACCCATCTCGACTTCTTATCCTTCCGCATCCGCAATTCGAGCTTCTCTATGTCTGCCTTTAATTCATAAAACTCTCTATCCATCTATGCAAGATTTTCTGCCTTGCTCTTCTTCTCAGCATGCCTACGGCCTTTAGTAACCATGGTGCTATCTCTGTCTGCTTTCCTAGAAAACTTGCTACTATCACTCTGCACCAAGAGTATTACCAGATTCATCCTCCTACAGTCTCCCAGACTGTCTTCTTGATTGCTGCCTACCTGCAAACAATCGTCACAAAGTCTCCAACGCTCTATCTTCCTTTTCCTTCTCACTTCACCTGAAATATACAAGTGAAGTTCCCGCTCTGATACCACTTGACGTGTATTAGAGTGCTCCTTTATCTCTTCCTGCCTCTTCCTGCCTGAAATATACAAGAAAGATTCAAGCTCTGATACCACTTGACGTGTATCAGAGTATTCTCTTATCTCCTCCTGCCTCTTCCTGCCTGAAATATACAAGCAATATTCAATCTCTGATACCACTTGATGTGCATCAAAGTATTCTCTTATCTCCTCCTGCCTCTTCCTGCCTAAAATATACAAGCAATATTCAAGCTATGATACCACTTGACATGTATCAGAGTATTCTCTTATCTCCTCCTGCCTCTTCCTGCCTAAAATATACAAGCAAGATTCAAGCTCTGATACCACTTGACGGAAGTGAAGAGCTATCCTCCCCTGCTCAGCTCCAACTGCAACGTAGGATCGATCAATTTCTCCCTTCTGCTGAGCCGAAGCGACTCCTTGGATTCCCTCAAGAATCTTCTACTAAAACTCGATCCATAGGTCCTGCATTCACCTGCACAGTCTTCTGCACCTATTTGTGGTTGTCCCCGACTCACTATCGGGTTTCAGGGTTTTGTCCTCCTCGATGTCTAGAGTCACAGTCCTCTCATATCCCCGATCATCGATGAGCTGATTCACCGATGCACAAACATATGCGTTAGCCCTCCTGGCTATGCTCCTGGTCCACGTGACCTTCCCCTATATGACCACAACCATACCTCCTTATCGGGGTTTTGGACTTTTCAATGTCGAAATACACTCGCTCTTTGGATTCGCGATCCTGGGATTCTCGACCCACTCCAACTTTCGCTAGTCCCTTGTGCTATTCTTTTGGGTCCATACGGCCATTACCTGTGACCGTAGTCAAACCTCTCATCAGGGTTTCGGGCTTTCAAATGTCCATATACATATACCCATGGAATCCCCGATCCTTCAAATCCCGATAGGCTGATAGTTGGCCCTACACGACAGAGTTTTTTGCCTTCTCTACTTTGCTGACAGCTGGCCCCCACTATGGCTCCTTCCTCCTTTCGGGGTTTTGGGGTTCGCGATTCCGCAATGCATAAACACCTTGTGCACGGGATCTCCGATATCTCGATACCCGATATGTCGATCCTCCGACGGCTCACAACCTTTGACCTGTCAACGACCCTTTTTCCCCATCGGCATTTCAAAATTCGTGAAACCAAAATGCATGAACATTTTACTCACGGGACCCATGATATCCCAAGACCCGATATGGGATGCCACCTGTCCTCCTCGCTGACTCTGTGGCCCCATGCTAGTCTCTACCTGTTGTCGGGAAATCGCATTTCGCGATTTCGCAATGCCTGATGCAATTGTTCACGAGACTCGTGACACTCTAAATCTTGATTTTCCGATGAAGCCCTCCTATCGAGCTTTCCCCGATGGCGCTTGATTGCTGCCATGCGTCCTTCTCAAATGGACGGTCCAGATCCTCGTCAGGATTTCGAAACTTGGGATGTCCCGATTTGCATGACCTCGAGAATCCCAACTTCCCGAGTGTCGATATCCCGATGGCTCCACCTCTTGTCGACATTTCCCCTCCTATTCATGAGGAATTAAATCCCTCGCAACTTCTGCAGATCCGACGGCTGTCGACGATCCTGAACCAAATCTAACAGCTCAGATCCATTCTCCTTCCCTGCGCTCCTCTGGCTGCTCCCTGGATGCGAACACCAATGGTCCAGATCTAATTCCTAGCTGATCAGATGACTGTTGTTTCTCTCTCCTCAGCTTATGCACACTTTCTTCCTACACTTGGAATAATTCCAAGTCTTCCAAAGGCCTCAACCTTTGTCTGTCTCCTCCTCTTGCAAACTCTGGTCTCTGAGCTTCGTTGCGCGTCTGCAATGTTGTCCCTCCTGGGTTTTTGCGACTTTGAACCCGTCAAAGGATTCTGAAGCTCCTGCACTCCTTTGCTATCACGACTCTTTGTGTAAAATCACTCATCCTCCTGAGCTTGTTTCTTCTTCTGAATCCTTCAGGGATTCCTTTGACTTCTACCCTTTTGCAGATTCTTACGCACACACGGTGCTATCCCTTCTGAGATTATGGCAAGCTCATACCCCTTAGGGATTTTATCTTTATTCCTTCTCCTGCAGATGGAGAATGTTTGGATGCCCTCTTGGCTCCTTTTGCTCCAACAACCTCTGGCTGAGCTTACAGGGTGTTCAGTAATCCTGTGAAGATCCCTCAGTGGATTCTTCCCTTAATTCCAGAACTCAAAGAGTTCTCTTCTCCTGTGTCGTCTGCACAGTACCTCTATGCCCTTCTAGCAGAGTGTCTTCTCACAGAACGTTCAACAATTCTGTCCTCTTCTGCACCTATGCACTTTCTCAATTCTCACCTGGTAGAGCTTCAAAGAACTCCTCAGAGCTTCTGTCTGAACTCACAACAGAGTTCCTCCAACTTCACCTTGTGCTTCTACTCAATGCCCACTTGGCAGATCCTTTACAGAATCCACAGCAGAATTATGTTTGCAACTATGTCTCTCATACACAGCCTTGACTCCAAGGTGTTCAACAACCTTGAGTTCTTCTTCCTGATTTGTTGACTTGAGTTCCTGTGCCACAATACGTCTTCGTCTGACTCCGCAGAGTTCAGAAGTGCTTTAGTGCACCGATATTCAGAGACCGCAGTACTCTGTCATGCCCTCCTGGCATGAAACCTCAAATACCTTCAAACCTGAAATCAAACCCACTCCTGCAAATGCACAACTACAATATACATCTACAACATAAATAAAGAACACATACAGACATCCACATAACATAGAATAATGCAAGAAAAACTGTTGTTTGTATTAAAATGGCAAATGCCTGTTTGTACAAGGGTGTTCTCAAGCTCTCTCTGGCTCTTCTCTTCTACTCTCTACTTTTCAAAATGAGATCTCCCCATCCCTTTTTCCTAAGGGGGCTCTTTGAGTGCTTCCCTCCAGAATCACCTATCCTATTCAATTACATTGAATGGGCTATCTAGTCTAGCATATGGATCTAGATCTCAGCCATTACACACATTAATGGTCGATCTACTCTACGCCTGCACAAAGGCACGACTTCCTGGCTCAACAGCCTAAACCATTAAATTACATTCATTTCAAATTTAAATGAGGTTGCACCTCCCTTTCAGCATTTGAATGCATGCGCGTTGACGTGGCTGGCTGACATGGAGAGATTCTCCTGCATCAAATGGTTACCCTTGGCAGAATGGTGGTATAACACTTCTTTTCATACTGCAACAAAAATGACACCATTTATGGCCTTTATGGATACCACCCTCCTTCCATCACTTATTCTCTAAAATAAATATCTAAGGTTCAAGAAGTGGAAGATCACATTGAGAATCAACAACAAATTCTCCAAATCTTAAAGGAAAACCTGACCATGGCACATAATTGCATGAAACAACAAGCAGATCAACATCGTAGTGAAAAAAAATTTGAAGTAGGGGATTGGGTGTTTTTAAGACTACAACCATACAATCATATGTCCCTCAAGCAAGCCAAGAAGGATAATAAATTATCACCAAAGTACTATGGCCCTTATAAGGTGT
>JZKD02S1811364.1:1330487-1366050 GCA_000966675.3 Picea glauca
CATTACTTCCCTTGAACAATAACTATTGATTATTTCTCATATATTGTGCATGATGTATTGTGGTGTATTGGTGTAACTCTTATACTACTGTTCATTTCTCATTGGATATAATTGATTGGTTTAAGTATAAGTTGAAAAAGGTTTTAAATTGTACTTGATATTGATTCACTTCCCTCTCAGTATCAACAACTTGTACCTAGCTAACACATGCCTTCAACATGTTCAAAGGGTTAATGTTTCATTGTTGGTGTATTTCTTACACAATCCACATGATTGAATGCTTACACGGTGCTCCATGTCCTAATTAGTTGGTGTCACTACATGGGGTTGTTCATAGTTGCAATATTTTGAAGTACATCTTTGGATCTAATTTTCCATGGTTGCAATATGTCCAATACACATATATAATACACCTAACTAATGTTCTAAAAATGTTGATGTATTTGTGACCTCACTAAGTTTTCTAAGTAGAACATGCTATAGGCATCGCTTGTCCCTATTGTCATTTATAACAACAATAAACTATAGACACTTAAGTCACATATGGGAACTAGATGGTTTTGATTTCGTGTTATATGGTGACAATCAATGACATTGCACTTAACATTCATATGCTTTTAATCCCCATATTGATATTCTTTAATCATAATTATCATTTTTATGGCTTGAGTAGCATCTTGATTTAATTCTTGGTACATGACCTCATTGATATGGATGGTATCTTAAGTTGTTTTCAAACAATCAAATGAACATCATGGAATGAATGACACAATCTTATTGTTGCATCACATGCTTTAATACAAGTCTTGTGTTGCCTAAATTTTATTGATACGAGCTCTAGATGGGAATGAGAATGTTTTTGGGTATTTTTATGGGCTATTGAAGTCAAGCAAGTTCCATTTCTTTTCATATTCAAACATAATCACACTTCATAACAAGCACGTAATTCATTGTTCAAAGCTTGTTACATGTAATGATTTGATAAACAATTTTCCTACTTAACTTGTCTTAAACCTTGAGAGTGATTTTAGTACACATCACTAGTTTCCTTTGTCAATCTAACTGAGGAAAGCTCCCCCTTTCAATACCCCTTTCAATACAACTATCTAACTTGGATAGACCATTAGGGATAGCCTCCTTCGGTTCAAAATTTTTCTTTTCTTATCATATATGTGAAAAACAAGGCCATTGAGGTGAGAATGAGTGGCTTGCGTCCTAATTTCCATTAGGCTTAGGTTAAGACTTTTCCCTTAAGAAAGAATTTAATCCATAAGAAAGGGTAGCTATTGAAATATGAAATAATAACTTAAATTTACTCAAAAAATGGAAGTATATCTAGTTAGTAACTAAAAGTAACAAAAAGATATCTATATCAAATGAGTATAAGGAGTACAAAGACATCAAGGTTATGAATGAGAATGTCACTATGTGAATTAAAATCACTCTCATAAGTAACCAAGGTAAATTGTGATTTAATCTCATCCCTAAGTCAAATGCTAAATAACTTATAAATGTCAAATAAAAAATATATATAAATAAAAATGAATTAAATTTAGTAGTTTATTAGATATTTTGTTTTCTAACATTTTTTTTTTTTATGTTTTTAAGAAATATTCCAAAGTATTGACAAGCGCTCCTTTTTGTTAAACATAATCTGATTTTGAGGGTCCCTAAATGCTCTTTGTGTCAAACCCATATTGTAACTCCACTAAATGTTTTGGGTATCTTTTATAGTGTTTTGGGTATCTTTTATAGAGTTTAGCAGAAAGAAACACAAGAAAGACCTTGTCTAAACATTCTAAGTTTTGTACTACGACCATGTTTTGGACTACCGCCACAAGAAAACGTTTAGCTAGGTGACCTCATCCCGATGGGGCAGGGAGCGAATGGGGCATGCCCGCGACCCTACGGGACGTGTTACCCTGTAAAACTGGGAATAAATAAGCCATTGCAGGATCATTGAATATACTTATCATTGGTTCTTACCACAGCCAGATATTTACATCTTATAAAGCATAAAAAATGAAGAGAAATCATATGGAATCTGTTAAGACGTGTACCGGCAACAGGTATCCAAGAATCTCTATTCACAATCAACCATGGTGAGTTTTTGGGCATTGGGAGTCGTTACCCCACCAACTAAAATATTTTCTCTTCTGTAATTATAAAAGTGCCGCAGTCATCTCCACCTTCCCACGTTTCTAATCAATTTCTATCTCGTCAAGCTCTCTAGGCAGGTAGCTTATTTTTCTACTCATGAAGAGTCTCGAAATATTGATATTGCAGGTAAAGTGATATGGCATTGCTTATTAAAATTACTTAAAATATATTCATAATAACAATAAAAATTATACTAAAATCAACAAATAATAGTAGACTTTTGTTATAATATAAGTCAGGGAATTTCTCATAATCAATAAAATTGTAAGGAGATTTGTTAAATAAAAAATGTTAATACAGATCTGAGCATCCATTCACTATGGATGCATCCAACTATGGATGCATCCAACTCCACTTTGCATTTAGTATGGATGGAATTGGTACCCGAGGTTGAATCAGTGGTCTATACTGTTGTTAAAGAGATTGGAACCGGTGGGAGAGGGAGATTATACGAAAAAGTGGTATGCATAGTTGTTATGATCCAAATACTCTAAATATCATAAAATAACAGAAGTACACACCATGTACAAAATGTCAACGTGGAGCACAACTCCAATATAGATAATTTACACAATAACTCCTTAAAGAACAGGGGAACCCCCTCCAAATAACAAATTGTCTTTCATACTTCACAATTCCCCCTAATAATGAATATATGATCTCTTATATATAGCTATTCACACTTGCACATGAGGCCCCTTTATCACTAGGCCGACCCTATTACATATGTATTTACAGATTGCATGTACATCTAGGCCCATATATGTCCCCCTTTGGGGCCATATCATATACATTTATCCATATATATATGCCCCCCTTGGATCATACCATAGTACCCTCCTTCAAAAATCTTTATCCTCAAAGATTTGCATTTAAAGGCTTCACATGTGATGAAACCAAGTAATATGATTTTCTTATGTTCCGTCTTTATTCATTCCATTGTTGATGATCTATCCATCCAAAATCAATTATTTTTAGTCTTAATCCTTGGTGTCTAGTTGTTGAATAATTTTCTTTCCTTTGATTCCATGTATTTTTGTTGAAGCTTCTCCAATTTGTAGTCATTGTTGTTCTCTGATAATAACTTGTTGAAGAGTAGTTTGGTGATTCCTTGTACCATGAATATTGACAAGTATTCCATCTTCTTCCTTTATATTGTTTATATCATCCTTCTTGTCTTTCTTGAAATGATTCTTGGTAATGAGGGTGTCGATATGGTTTCACATTTGATGGTATTCCTTCATTCTGAACATGTATTTCATATATCTTCTTTTTAGCGACAATGTAATCCTCAATCATATTTGCTTCGTCTTTGATTACTTTCGGCTTCGAGATAATATCATTATATTTGGCATGTACATCCTCTAGATGGAGTTCAACTTCTTCAAGTATCTTACGTTGACCTTCTTGCATATTTTCTTCTTTCTCCTTTTGATGTTGCAATGTGATCCCATCTAACAAATTTTGACGTCCTTCAATTCTGGCTTGTATTTCTGATTTTACCTTATCAGTATTTAAGGATTCATTAACCTTCATGCAAATTTAATCTTCCAGTCTCTTGGTAGATTCTTCATCCAAGATCCTTCTTACTTCTTGATTTTGACAATTCTTCTTTTCTTCTTTCAATCTCTTAACCTCATCCAATATTTTTTTATTATGGTTTCATAATATGCACATCTCTTCATCTTTCTTTTTCAAATCTTCCCTTGCCTCATCATTTTCCCACTTTCATTTACTATTATTTTCATGCTCTAAGTTCTTAACTTCCTTAATGAGTGATTCATTAAGGGATCCTTTCTTAGATAGATCCTCACCCTTATTATTAATATCTTCATTTACTTCTTTTAATTCATGTTGAATTCTATACAATTCCTCCATTTTTGTATCCTTTATCCATTTATCGGAGAAGAGTTTTTCAAATTCCTCCCATGTGTAGTGCCATCTAGTATTTTGATCAACACTCATCCACCACTTCCAGGATTCATCAAAACAATTATCTATTTCCTTTGTAGAAGTCATATTATATTATTTTACTAACCTCAACCATTCCATAGGATTGATTTCATCCTTATCTTCATCTCTTGTAAATTTAGGTATTGTCATTGATTCTTAATTGTTATCTAACCCCAATCCTTGAATTCCAACCTCTGTATGTTAAGGATAAATCTATCAAATAGTTATAATCCTTGTTCCAATACTCTCTTCTATGTTGTATATTTCCAATGGATTTTGAATCAGCTCAAGCAGACATTCCAATAAAAATTTATGATAGTTTTAAGTCAACATACATTGGAAACCTTGATTTGGATCTTGTCCTCCTCACCTACCTTAATTTTGATGTATCTCATTAATTTCGACCCTTATCGGTCTATAATTACAATCTGTAGTACTCTAAAATTTCTTCTCTGCAATGCCATAGGTCTAACCAAAATTGGATGTGCCAAGTGGAAGTTATGGTAACTTCCCCACACCTTAATGATTTTTGTCCTTTCCAGGAGAGAGCACTTGTACAATGTGCCTCATGCTCAATAATTGATACAAACTTCTGAAAATTGCACCAAACATACAATGCCCTGTCCATGGTTCAATGCAATTGGTCTGACTCAATTTCAATCCTCTATGAATATATTACAATGATTTTACCTGGATCACTTGTTTGAGACTAGTCAATAGGACTAGTGAAATACCCTATCTTACACAAGGTGTATATACAAAATTAGGATGACCCATAATATGAATTTTTTATCACATATAAATTAATAATTTCTATAAATATCCTTCGGATTTCAAGGTATGAAATGTTACAAAAACAATTTTATTTCAAAAAATTCAAGATGACTAAATTCATGATGATTTCATAACCCTATCTTACACAGGATATATGTCTGAAAGTATAATGCCTAAGGAGATGAAGTTTTTACACCACATACCTTGATCCATCTACTAAACATCCTCCATTGGGTTCCTTTTGAAACAACGTATAAAATAATTTATAACGCAAATTCCAAGGTGTCTCAGGTGTCGCAGTGAAACCCCAAGACATTGAGCTATGATACCAAATGTTATGATCAAAATACTCAAAATATCATAAAATAACAGAAGTACACACCATGTACATAATTTCAATGTGGAGCACAACTCCAATATAAATAAGTTACACAATAACTCCTTAAATAATAGGGAAACCCCCCCCAAATAACCAATTACCTTTCATACTTCACAATCCCCCCTAATAATGAATGCATGATCTCTTATATATAGCTATTCACACTTGCACATGAGGCCCCTTTATCACTACGCCGACCTTATTACATATGTATTTGCACATTACATGTACATTTAGGCCCATATATGTGGCCCCTTGGGGTCATATCTTATACATTTAGACATATATATGCCCCCTTGGGTCATAAAAATAGTCATCTATGCTAGTTATAGAGAGTTTTAGAGAAAATTTGGTTGGGGTATACACAAATGAGGAAACTCCTAAAATATATTAGGAGATGGAAAAAGTGTTCGGGTGAGAATAATCGAACATAATAAATATTGTGTTAGTGTCCTATAATTTGCTCAATGGTCAAAATTGAGTATTTGACATATATTAGGATGTTGAAGACAATGGTGTTTGAAAAGGTAATGAAGTGCTCTTGGGGATTTTTATCATCATATCAAGTGTCAAACTATCAATCAGTGACCTTCAACCATCAATCAAAGCCAAATAGTAGAATAAAATGTCAAAATAAAACTCGCTCCTCAAGTTCATTGTGCAAGTTTTGGAAATAACTGTTTTTGTAGTCAACTTCAAATTCAGTTTCTTACCACATGAAAATGAATCTTTGAAAAATAAAACATTATTTTGTCAAGAAGGACTCTATTCACAAAAAATTATCCCACTTTCTTCATAGATGTCATGGTTTGGAATATTCAAATGGATATTTACAACCTATTTTTCAGATTTAAACATTTAATGATTTATGATTTTAGTCATTATCTTTGGGTGAGTATCCCAAGAATATGGAGAGGAATTTTTGAAAACTAAAGGAGAATATTTTCAATAAAGATCCTAGTCACAAAGACATCTCTTATTTTCTTCATAGGTGTCATGGTTTGGAAGATTCGAATGGATCTTTACAACCTGTTTTTCAGATTTAAACATTTAGTGATTTCTTGTTTTAGTCATTATCTTTGGGCGCAGATCTCGAGACTCTAGAGAGGAATTTTCAAAAAATGAAAGATGATATTTTCAATAATGAGCCCATTCACAGAAACCTCTCTCAGTTTCTTCACAAGTGCCATGGTTTGTAATATTCCAATGGATATTTACAACTTATTTTCCATAAAATTGATTCTTATTTCATAGCAGGCAGTTCTAAACGTGTTGTTATAATTTTGCAACCAGATCCAACTTTGGGAAGGAGTTGAGCTCAAAATCCTTAGCTTGGGGAAGAGTCTTTTCTATATATATTTGTAATTGCGATTGACTAAAGGGGTTGGTAGAATCATATAGGACAGTTCTCTTGAGCAATTTGTAATCTTTCTAGATTTTAATGGAATATTAGTGTAGAAGTACAGTGCTATTCATACCAGAGATTCTTGTGGTGGTGATTTGAAGTGTTTGTTTCCCTCTCATGTCTATATTTCTTGTGTTCTTTTCTCATTTCATCTGCAATATTTGTATTCTTAAATTGGAAACCTAATGGTCTGGAATTCATCTGATATTGATGCTTTAGATTCAAGCAATTTAAGTACTATTATCTCTTCTTAACCCAATCATAATTCATCTCAGTTGGTGCTCTGAATGTGGTTAATTTATTTTTGTTTATTCCATCATACAACAATAATATTTAAACTAAAATATTATCACCTATATAACCTATGTTTCCTTGATAGTTCTACCATGAGTCACTAATAGTTCCATTTTCTTCAAAGTTGACTCCATGCCCAATGGATTTCTCTCTCTGCTCTCCCACAAAGTCTTAAAATATTATTACTATTTCAGATCTATTCATTGAGCCTGATTTACATTGAGAGTTCCCTCTCTGGTTTGGAAAGGCCAGATTCAAAGCCCAAAATGGTATGCGGTTACCTTCATGGTTTCCCTCCCACGACCAAGGGAAATTACAGAGTGATAACATTTTTGGTGTCATTGTCGAGGAGAGAAAGTGAAATTTTCCCTGAGATAAATGAAAAATTTCATATCTGAGTACTGATGGTCAATAGTATTTAGACAAAGAAAGGTTGTATATCATTCACATGGTGACTCTGTTTTCAAGAATCTAGAGTTCATAATTTTCAAGGCGACTCCATTATCCAAAGAATCAATAGCCTAAAGAATTTCTTGGCGACTCCACTACTTCAATAGGGATCACAGATATGCAAGGTATGATCCAATGAATTTCTCTCACATTCCCAATTTTCCAAATCTAATTCCTTGCATAGATTGGTAGACATATCTTCCTAGATTCATAGATGGAAAATGAAACAATGTTACTCTTCACTTGGTTAAATTTCATATGCATTTGCGTAAGCTAAAGGTTCAATTTCATGAATACTGCATGATGAAGATGTTCATGATCACCAGTAGGGAAAGAAAAAACAATGGTATGAAAATTTACCATCTGCAAGTCATTACTCATTACAAGATTTTCATACAATATTTTTTGAAAATTATAAAATATCCTATCCATCATTGTTATTGGTTCAATATTGTTGTCATCCTTTTGAAATTTTTATTCAAAACATGGAGAATGCTTATGAATATGATGAGTTCATGGATGAGGAAATTGTAGAGGCCATTTATGAAAATCCTTTTCAACATCAGGAGAAAATATTAGAGCATAATCTTTACGAAGATAAAGTTGATTTTCAACAAACATTATCTTCCCTTTTGACTGAAGCTGAAACCGATCAGAATTTTAATGATGAAAGCCATGTTCTATCTCTTGATTTTGATGAAAATTTGCAGTAGCCTTGCGAGTCTTCATGTGATCGAGAGAATGAGGATAATGATTCATATGTTTCTTCATATTATGCATTTTATGAAACTTTGTTTCAAGAAAAGGTTTGTCCAATTCATATTTATGAAATTACATCTATAGAAACTTTAGACAGTAATCCATCATATGACATATAATTTCAGTAAATGAATGCAACAACCTATCACATTTGTATCATAGAGTCACAATGGAAATAGAATAATGTGCATGAAGCTGATTGTCTCAGTTCTCCTGAAAATCAAAATGGCACTCCTGTTGATATCCATGATGTGTCATTTGTGGACATTTTTGCAATTGATGATGTGGCTACCTGAATTAAACATCTTCAAGAACACACTATTATTTTCCCTGATGTGAATGATAATCCCAATGAAAATTTTGTTTTCTTTCATTATGAAAAGGATCTTGCATTGGATGACATATTACAATTAACAATTGTAAACGAAGTGAATGCTTGTCTTTTTACTGACCTTCAAGACAGGGTAGTGTATCATGATTTTGAAGATTCTTTTGTAGTTTTGTTGGAGTCATTAAGGAAAGTGAATTTTACAGAGTTCATAAAATTTGAAGGCGGATTTAGATTTCATATTAAGTTTCCATATTTTAATATTTTCTTTCATTTTAGAGAGAATCAAAGCAAAGGCCAGTCAAGTAGCCATTTGTTTGATTGGTTACAATGGAAATATGAGATCACTTGAATTCAATAGTTTCCTCCTATGATTAGAGAAGGAAGGTTGTGCTAATAATATTTTTGGGAAAGCATTTGTTTCAATAGTATGGTTTTAAATGTGTGCATAGTTTCAGTGTACATTTTTGGTTTTCAAAGTGGGTTCAATTTTAGTTGGAGAAGGACAAAGTTGGTTTGCATGTTGGGAACAACCCAATGGATGAAAGCACCTAGTCACCAAGTTATTTTCTTCCACATAGGAAAGAAAACATCCCATTGGAGCCAATGTTAGTGTCCTATAATTTGCTCACGATCAAAATCAAGTATTTGACATATATTAGGATGTTGAAGAAAATGGTGCTTGAAAGGGTAATGAAGTGGTTATATGAATGCTTATCATCAGCTCAAGTTTAAAAATATCAATCATAGGCCTTCAACCATCAATCAAGTCCAAAAGCTAGAAGAAAATGTCAAAAGGAAACTCGCTCTGCAAGTTCGTTGTGCAAGTTCTGCAAATGACTATTTTTGCAATCAACTTCAAACTCAGTTTATGACCACATGGAAAGGAATATATGAATACTAAAAGAAAATTTTATCAAGCACAATCCAAATCAAATTAACCTCTCTCGATTGCTTCATAAGTGTCATGGTTTAGAATATTCAAATGGATCTTTACAACCTATTTTTCATATTTAAACATTTAATAGATTCTTGTTTTAGTCATTATCTTGGGGCGTAGATCCCGAGATTATGGAGAGGAATTTTAGAAAACTAAAAGAGGATGTCTTAAATAACAATCCCATTCACATAAAAACACTCTCATTTTCTTCACAGGTCTCATGGTTTGGAAGATTTGAATGAATATTTACAACCCATTTTTCATATTTAAACATTTAATGACTTCATGTTTTAGTCATTATCTTTGGGCACAAATCCTCAGACTGTGGGGAGGAGTTTTTAAAAAATTAAACAAGATTTTGTCAAGAACTATCCCATTCACACAAATTTCTCTCATTTTCTTCACAGGTTTCATGGTTTGGAATTTTCGAATTGCTCTTTACAACCTATTTTCGAGAAAATTGATTCATATTTCCTAGCAGGAAGTTATAAATGTGTTGCTATAATTTTGCAACCAGATCCAACTTTGGGAAGGATTTGAGATTGACCTACTTAGCTTGGGGAATATTCTTTTCTATATATATTTTTAATTGGTATTGACTAAATGGGTTGGTAGAATCATAGATGACATTTTTCTTGAGCAATTTGTAATATTTCTTGATTTTAATGGAATATTAGTGTGAAAGTACAGTGCTATTCATACCATAGATTCTTGTGGTGGTGTTATAAAGTGTGTTTTTCCCTCTCATGTATGTATTTCCTGTGTTCTTTTCTCATTTCATTTGCAACTTTTATATGCTTAAATTGGAAACCTAATGGTCTGTAATTCATCTGATATTGATGTTTTAGATTCGAGCAATTTAAGTATTATTATTATCTCTTCTTAATCCAATCAGAATTCATCTCAGTTGGTTCTCTGAATGTGGTTAATTGTTTTCTCTTTCTTTCATCATACAACAACAATATTTAAACTAAAAGATTATCACATATATAGTCTATTCTTCCTTGGAAGTTCTACCACTAGTCACTGATAGTTCCATTTTCTTCAAAGTCGACTCCATTCCCAATAGATTTCTCTCTTTGCTCTACCACCATGTCTTAAAACCTTATTTATATTTCATATTTGGCCATTGAGCCTAATTTACATTGAGAGAGCCCTCTTTGATTTGGAAAGGCCAGATTCCAAGCCCAAAGTGGTCTATGGTTACCTCCATGGTTTCCCTCCCACAAAAAAGGGAAATTACAGAGTGATAATAGATTGCATAGTGGAATGATGATAACTGTAGATATTGTTACAAATTTAGTTACAATGTCATTAAAAAAAAGAGTTACAAGATCATTGAAAAATATATTATGAAAAAATAATTGGACTTCACATGTATTTATTCCACTCACATGAATTTGATGACCTCAATGAATAGATTTTGTAGTTATATAAGATTAAAAATCCAAACTTAGGTTATCGATGTTTGAAAAAAAATTGCATTTTGTTAGAGTTCATCTAGCTAGAGTTCGTCCAAAAGACATCTAATTTTTCAGCCAATGCGATGTGAGATAAAATTGATTTAAATAAGATTGAAAAATTACATTCAGTTAGAGTACAACCAAAATACCTCTAATTTTTGTATCCAATCAGATGTGTGATAAAAGTAATTTAACTAAGATTGAAAAATCACATTCCTTTTGAGTTCAACCAAAATACATCTAATTTTTCATCCAATAAGATGTATGATAAAAGTAATTTAAATATTATGAAAAAATAATTATTTTCTTAGGAATATATACAACATTCGACAATAAGATTTTTTTTACTAATAAAACCACTCACAAATTTTATATAGTGATTATCGAACTTCTTATGCAATTTTGTGTCATAAATCATTGATGCAGAAGAATCCTACCTAAAATATCTTGTATATTTGGTAAAGACCTAGGGGTTCCTGATTTTCCTAGGGAGTTGGTTCCCTAAAGGAGTGTGATTGTAAACATTATTTAATTTCCTAAGTTTCTAGAGAATTCTAGAATGTGTGAGTTGGATTGTGTTATTGAAACTAGATCTTCTTTGGAGCATATCTCAAAAGAATTGTGAGTATGTTGAGAGGTCTTAGTGTGAGTATATATCATAAGGATTTGTAGAATCCTAAAGGAAGGATTTTTTGAGTGATTTTTGGATCTTAGAGGATCATAAGGGGTTTGGTTGAGAGTATTTTTTATCTAAACAGTTTCAGTTCAGACTCCTTTTGATTGAATATTGTAAGCCTATAAGGCATTGGGGGTGGCCAATCGAATGAGGAATTAGGCTAGAGAGAGGAGAGGGACTTTGAATGTAATTCATGCCAAGAAAGTCATTAGAATCCTTGTGCAAATCTATGTACAATGTATGCATGATTAATGAAAGGAATACTTTGTTTCGAGTATCATTAATTAAGTTACTATGTGTTAGAAATTTTGTTATCTAAAATATTGTGTATCGGTATGCATGAGTTATTGTGAGATTGCACGATTTAGGATTTTATTGTAGGTCTGAGGAGGAATCAAATTTCCAAAGGTTTTCATCGAGGTGATCAACGCTCCCTTGCAGGTGGATGTTCATTAAGATCGTGGGGAAGATTACAGGCACCATCCATTCTCTTTATGAGTCGATTGTAACAGTTTCTTTGGAGTTCTTTGCAGAGGTAGCGTGGTCTAATTAGAGGTCGTTAGACTGAAGGATAAGAAGAGAACGATGGATGGGATTGGTTTTTCAATAAAAAATGTACAAAGGTTAATGGAGAGGTTGAGACGTGAAATGATTTGGATCGTCCAGAGATTAAACACGCGTCGATGTATAAATAATTTTAGGGGGACTCCACCTTATGATTAGAAATTAAGGCTAACACCAGAAATGAATGACAATCGTTCTTCATAGCTATTGATTAAGTCACGTCCATCGATTGTCGGGCTACGTTAAGTTACAGTGCTAGATCCTTTTAGGAGTAGTGTGAGGCCATGGATATCGTTCGAATGGATGATAAGGTGTGAGGAGTAAGTATTAGAGACTGAGAGCTTATCGATAAGACTTTGGTCACAACATGAGGGTCTTATGAAGAAAATGGACTCGACTGTATTATGAGATTCTGAAATCATGTTTTTATAGAGATTGAACCAAATAATGTTGTGCAATCGAGAAATCGAAATAGGGTGTGATCTATAAATATGATCAAACAAACGATCATAAGAATTAAGACACGGAAAGAAGGACATGGTGATATTGGCAAAGGCCTTAGTTTTATGGACCCAGTATATTCACTTTGATAGAGTCTCAATATCATTTTAAATTGAGGGTAATAGAGGAGATATCCTTGGGCAGCCTTATGACAAGCTTATTGAGCATCAAAATTTAAGTTTAGTTTTCTCATAACTATGTGTAGTGACCCAAAAGGTCATCAAGTGGTATCAGAGCATGGATTCTCTTTTGGAATTGATGGAAGAGCATCAACAGAATGGATGCAAAGTGGAGGAGGTATAAGGTAACATATTTCTTTTTGTTAACTATAAAACTGAAGTTTGTCTTGACAGGTGACATAGGTATAGAGACTATATGGAGAGTGAATATTTACTGAAATATGATAGCACAAAGAAATGATATAGGGGGATTAATATTTAGAGAAATTTGAATTGGACAAAGACATTGCACAAAGAGAGGTTTAGATTTGACATGACAATTGGTTTGATTCCAGAGAGTGAATCAAAAGGGAGAAAGATAATAAACAGAGCTTGGATATTTTTTTTTCATATTAACTCTGGTTTGAGATTATTTGCAGGTTGAATAAAACTAAAGGAGATTGGGAGAAGCCATGATAGCTAGGTGAAGTTGTGACAGAGAACCAAGTGTGTTCTCAGATGAGGAAGAGCATGTGAGCTATTAGAGGAAGCAATGGTAAGGAACCTAATAATTCCAACTGAAGATTGAAACTACAAAGAACAAGGGAGTGTTCTTTAAGAGAATTTTAAGTTGTAGAGCCTAGAGGAGAAGAGTTTTCTCAAGAGGTTCTAGGAGAGAGAACCATAGGTACCAAAAGGTCAAGATCAAAGGAGATATCTTGATGAGGTATGGTGCAACATGTATTAAGACTTTTTTCAAGAGGACGCTTGGATGCAGTCCACAGGTGAACAAGATGAAGTTCACAAAGGAAATAGAAACAATCACTATTGTAGATCATTGTAGAGGTTCAAAGGGAATCTGCAGCAGGAAAAGGAAATATGCCAAGGAAAATGGAATAAGAAAGAGGATGAATCAATAGGATCTTGACAAATAAATGGATGCATTAAAGATCCATCTTAGTTACATGGAAAAAATGCTACATAAGAAGATGAAAGAGAACCAGAGAAGAGGATGGAAATTAAATAGGGTCAAATGGCCAATGGTGCAGTTATTTGAAGAGAAGATGAGGAAAGGGTTGGAGGAATTGAAGCATAGGTTAAATTCTTTGATGTAGAAGGAGAAACTCATAGGAGTTGAGTTTATATCTAGGCCATTGACAAAAGGAGGAGTTCACTATTGTGAAACAGAGTAGGGAGACATCCTTGGAGAGGATGATGTTGAGAGGAGACCTATTAAGAGTATCACAAATTGCTTGGGGAATGAAGAGAATAAGATACTTACAGGAAGTCTCATGATCTCTTTGGAGAGTTCATATCAGTATATGAATATGTTGACATAGGATTAAAGAGAGGTTGAAAAGAATAATGTTTTTAAGACTAACAATTTGTGTATGATTGTAGGTTTAGCGGGTGATGAATTATGCAAAGTTTTCAACATTAAGAAGGAATACAAATAAATGTATAAAAACGTTTAAAGAAGACATGATCATAATTACATTTTGATGGAGGATGTGGTAAGAGTGTCTCATGAAGACAACCAAGAAGGAGGAATACATACACATTTTTCTAATGGGATTGTTGATAGACAGTTAGAAGAACTTATTGTTGCAGAGAACACAAAATAGTTGGGTCATGAAGATAGCCAAACACGAGTTGAAGATAAACATTCAGATGCAGTGCTTACAAATTGGAATTAAGAGATTGAGCTATGGTAAATATTGTTGATAGAACCTGAGTCAGAAAGGGAAAGTACAACCAAAGAGGAAACATATTCATAAGTGCCTAGCAGTGAAGGAGAGGTGCTTATTGCATCGATGGAGGTAAAAATGAATTTTAATTTTCAATTTAATTTGGAAATTGCAGGACTAGCAGAATAAAATGAACATGATATCAAAGTAGACTCAAGACTATTTCCTAAGGATGAAACCAAACCTCAATTGATGAATTTTGAGGATGAATTGAAATTATTAGAGGAATGGATGAATAAGGATGTAGGACAAGAAGACTGCAAAGGATTTGAAGACTCATTTAAATCTAATTTTAAAGAGAAGATGGAGATGTAAATCAACAATGGCATAATTTGAGGCAATAAGAAAAAACTAGTGGACAACAACAACAACAAAATTCAGTGAAGGGAACAACAACAAATTTTCAGCAAAGAGATGTACCATCCAAAGGAGAGATTGTACATTGAGATTGATTTAATAAGGATGTTTATGGTGAAGATGTATCAAAGAAAACATACAAAGGAAAGGAAGATATACATCAACTGAGCAAGTGGGAAGCAATGAAATAGTAGGGAACAAGCGACAAGGGCATATTTCCAAAGCAAAGCCAGTGGGGCAATGCAACATAATATGTGGAAGCCAGGAGAGTTGCAGTAAAAAACAAAAAGGCAACATGGAAACAATGAAGCAAGTGGAGATCTTGAACATAAAGTTTGGGACTCTAGAAGATACTACAAGAATGAAACAACTGAAGGAACTCATGATCAAGATATCATGAATAGTTTTTATTCCTGGGGATTCTTATGCAGGACCATCCTTCCTCCAAAATATTTTATATGTGGTAGAGACCTAGGGGTCCTTCATTTTCCTAGGGTGTTAGTTCCCTAAAGGAGTGTGATTGTAAGCTTTAAGCAATTTCCTAAGTTGCTAGATAATTCTAGAATGTGTGAATTGGATTGTATTATTGTAATCAGATCTGGTTTGGAACAAATCTCGAGAGAATTGTGAGTGTGTTGAGAGGTCTTAGTGTGAGTAGATCTCATAAGGATTTGTAGAATCCTAAAGGTAGGATTTGTTGAGTGATTTTTGGATCTTAGAGGATCCTTAGGGGTTTGGTTGAGAGTATTTTGGATCTGAATAGTTTTAGTTCAGAGTCCTTTTGATTAAATATTGTAATCCTATAAGGAATTGGTGGTGTCCAATTGAATCAGGGATTAGTCCAAGTAGAGGATAGGGCCCTTGAATATAATTTAGGCCAAGAAAAGAATTATAATCCTTGTGTAAATCTATGTATAGTGTATGTACGATTAATAAAATGGATACTTTGTTTAGAGTATCATTAAGGAAGTTTCTGTGTGTTGAGAAAGTTCATTGTCTAGAATAATGTGTCTCTGTATGTCTGAGTTATTATGAGATTGAACGATTTAGTATTTTATTGAAGGTATGGAGAGGAATCGAATTTACAAATGTTTTCATCGAGGAAATCATCGATCATTGTAAAGGATCAATTATCTTAATTCCCTTGCAGGTGGATGATCATTAAGATCATGGAGAAGACCACTGGAACCGTCCATTCTCTTTATGATTCTATTGTACTCGTTGGTTTGAATTTCTATTCATATGTAGCATGATATAATTAGAGGTCGTCAGACTGAAGGATAAGAAGAGAGCAACGGATGGGATTGGTTTCACAATCGAAAATGTATGAAGGTTAATGGAGAGGTCAAGACACAAAATGATCTGGACAGTCCAGGGATTTGACACACATCATCAAATAAAGTATTTCGTGGGGAATCCCCCTCGTGTTTAGAAACTAAGGATAATCCCCAAAATGAATGACAATCGTTCATCATAGATCTTGATTAAGTCAAATCCCTCTATTCTCAGACTACGTTAAGTTACATTGTTAGCGCCTTTTCAGAGTAGCACAAGGTCATGGATATTGATCAAATGGATGATAAGGTGCAAGGAGTAAGTATTAGAGATTGAGAGATTATTGATAATCCTCTGGTCACAACTTGAGTGACTTATGAAGAAAAGGGCTTCGACTGTATTCCAAGATTTGGAAATCATGTTTGTACAAAGAATGAACCAAAAAACGATGTGCAATTGAGAAATCAAAATAGGGTTTGATCTATAAATATGATCGAACAAAGGATAATAATAATTAAGACACATAAGGAAGGATACAATGACCGGATGTCATCAATAACTTCCCTATTTTTTGTAGTGTAACAGATCATGTGCAACATCAACAAGAAGTTCCAAATTGCATGCAATATATTCTCCACTCCAATTAGCATGATATTTAGTAAAAAAAAGGTTCCCGGAACTATATGGTATATGTGTCATCATTTTAGTTCCTACTTAGGGGGATATTGAATCCATGCAAACTATTTGATAGTAGGGAATTTGAAATGTTATATTTAATAATTTTTATTATGTAAAAATTATTAAATATGAAAACGATTTCATTAATAATATGAATTTCAAACTTTGTTTTCAATATTGCTAATAGTAATGTCCCCGAGGTGTAGGACAGTCAATGACGGAGTGTGTTGTTAAGCCACTCTGTGTTGAAAATTCATTGGTTCGAAACCTGTGGGAACAAAAAATACAACCATGTTAAGGGTTGGTGTGGCTCAGGCCGGGTGCGATCCCTGGGTGATTTTGACGGCTTAGATGCCCCTCAGTCGCGGTTTCTCAAGCCAAAGGTTAATCTCGATGCCAAGAAGGTCCAGACCAAGTAATAGTTTATATCTAAGTCTTTTGTTAACCTCTACCCCCTATCTTTCACTAACCACATGCTAATCTCCTAATCATTTTTTAAAATAAAATATATTTTAAAATAAATCTTGACTACTATACTTTGTGATATCATAATTAATACTTAGTAATTCAAAAGTTAACATAAACATATGTTAATACAATACACCATAAATTTKTTATAATAAACAATAAAWATGACAATAAAAATGTATCAAAATCACATCTTACAATTGTACTATTTAAWRCATCTTCAATATGGTGCTAGTAAATGGTTGTTGACTTTTCATATCCAATATTATAAAATGAAAAATAAAAAAACATAATTTTTCATTATAGATACCCATAATAAAATGACACATCTACGATATATACATGGATTACAAAGGAACACCACATATTTCTCTTATATCTAGTCATCCAAGCCACCCAACTGTCGGGGCATATTTTTGGCATATTTTCTTTTAAATGATTAGTATAAGACATTCTTCTACCATTCAACCATATGAACAATTTCTTGTCACTATCTCATTTCCTTCATTTCTCTTCATACAACGTGACTTGTTGGCAGAGGATCAGACCTAGGCTTCAACGCTACAACAGCGCACCAAAAAAACCCTAACTATTGGCCCTTTCGGCAACACCTGCGAAGCAGATGAAGTCTTACCTGAGGTAGAGGCAGGGTTGGTTGCAAGACTCAGGTGTATGCAACCTTAGTTGGGATATAGATATGTGATTATATCACTTACAGAACACTTAGCCTCGATCTTTCGTCAATATTCAACCCTTATTATACTTCGCAGATAACACAAAGTATCACAACATTCACTTAGATCTAAAGTAGTTCAACACTTAGCAATACTAAAATAGATCAGATCTGGTAGATCAACACTAAGCATCATCATTCATGTCAGATATAACATTCACACACCTCTAATAAGCACAAAGCATAAGTAGATCTATCTAAATATATCAAAGCACTTAGCAAAAAAAGGGATAAACACATCAATTTGAAGCACAAAGCATAACACACAAATTTACGTGGTTCACCCCCACCCTGGGGCTATGTCCACCAACTCTTCTTCTTTATTAGTTTCTTCAATTGGTTATAGCACAGAGCCACAAAAAAACTTCTTCGCATAGGATAGAAGGTCTACGCAGCTCGCTAGATCATTCTTCCTTGCGTTACAACACAAAGCCTTCCACAACTCCTTACAATGACATGCACTTAACACTGCAAGTTCAATAATATGCACAAAGCCTACTCAAACACATAGATCACTTTCACATAGCAATATTTACCATCACATAGATGTGCTACTTCTTGCATCGCCTAGCTTACTTATTTATACATACAAAATAGGCCTACACATGGGAAAAACCCATGGGCCGAAATCCCATTCCCATTACATTATCCCAAAAAAACCCAAAATGGACCCAAAAGTGGGTTGAGATTCCAAAATCTCCGCTTCATTTGGTGCTCCATATTCAATAGGCTTTCGAAGTCCCAAAAACCGTCAATCATGACCAAGTATCTCCCAAAAATTGGTTAAGGGCCAACAAGCCCCCAACACTCACCTGTGACTCATCCCTAGTCACTCTTGTCTGATCAATTCTGCTTCGAATGCATCAAGCTTGGCTCGAGTTGCTTCGACCTACTTTGACTTGTTGTTGTGCTATGGTCTCTTGCTTAGCAAACTCCTGGATGAGTGCGTCACTGACGGGTCCCTCTAAGCATTGTTATTTTGTACTCACAACCTATTCTAGCTCTACTCCTTAGATTTCAACCTCTGTGAATAACTGACATGCCTTATCTTGCATCGGTTGAAGTAGTTGAGTCACGTCTATCACTTTGATCTGGATCGTATGGATCTATTGCTAGGTTGTACACTTCTCATGAGATCTCTTCATTATTTCTACGGGTGAGAAGGCCTTCAGCTGCATCTGTAGCTTTTCATCTTCACACTTCACCTCTTGGAGCTGCGACTCTAATTTATATAACTTTGGTTTTTCGGTGAGGCTATCATATGTCTGGCTGCTCGGATACTCTGATTCTTGCACTCTAAGGCAAGATATTTCAGTTTGTCAACTGCACTATGGGTAGTTATTTCTGTTTGGTCTCTAATCTCCTACGGGGTCTCAGGTACTGCGCGAAGCTCTAGATCTGCAATGCATTGCTCAAGCTTCTGGATTACTTCTTCCAGTTGTGCCACTAGCTATGGGATTCTTTCTTCGGTCTTTATCTCAATTACTATCACAGAGAGAACTCAACAACAAATTACTTGCAATGGGTATGAGGCTTCATTAACTCTTGTTATGTCCGTTATGGTGTGGTCCAACGGTCAGGTGACATACCATAAATGTTTTTCCAGTCGTTCAGAGTATTAGTCGAACGGATATATCATCCCCAATGACTATATTGCGTTGCCATGGCGAGGTGACCTATGTCATTGTTCTGATATACCTGCAAATCTACCATTCTACAAGTTTTCTTTCTGCGATGCCCACTCTGGAGCCTTCTGTAACTTTTCAATATTAGCCCTCTTCTTACTTATCTTTCTAGCCTTCTTTCCAGTAATATTCAACTCGGTCTATCTTTTGTTGTTCTGATTCCTATCTTCTTTTAGCATAGTCACTGTGCGTTGTTGAGGTTCTTTCCTAGGACTCAGGGGTAATATTTCTTCTTTGTCTGGGATAGGTACTTCAATATTCTGGGGGTCTTCCAATGTTCTTGTAGCTTCGACATCAGTGTTTCTAGTGAGAAATAGATTTGATCTGTTCTCCTATTGTTCAATCAACTGTGTGATCCTTCTGGTCATGAAATCTTGTAACTCTTGTTTTTGTTGTTCCAAAACTTATTTTTCTTCCTTTCATCTAGCTTAATCTCTATCGATCTAGGGTTTTCCTATTAGCATGGTAAATGGGGTGATGTCCTCAATAAATTTAATAATCTCAAAATCTTCTTCAGTCGAAGTTCCATTGGCCTTCATAGATATATGAGTGAGTCGTCCACATAGGTTTACCTATTTTCCTACGAATAGTCATATTCCTCCTAATGAAGGAATCATAGCAGGCCTCCCTATAGCTTCCCAAGTTCTCTCTATCATGATATTCATCTGTGTTTCCTTATCCAGAACACAATCAATGTCGAAGTCCCCTATTCTTACTTTGATGCATTCTTTTTCTTTAAGGATCTCTGATAACCTAACATGTTGATGGCCATTCAAGGTTTCTTTCATCTCTAGTAATACTTTCGTTGATTCTTTTTGGGGTTCTGCTATTTCTGAATCTGCCTCTTGGTTTATATTATTTCCTTAAATCTTAGAAATCATTCTAGGGAAATCCAATACTTCATTGTCTAGAGCTTTACAACAAAGACAACTAGGCCTTCCACCAAGGCATTCTTTAGCTAGATGTCCTAGTTTTCTGCAACTATAACAGAGGGTTAATCCTCTCTTTCTTTTAAATGATCCCCAACCTCTCCTATACTGCACACTAGGATCATGGTAGTTAACCTGCAACAAATTCTTTCTAGGATCCTGCATCTATTTTTTAGTCCAAACATTCTTTCTATGCATAGGTATAACATATATATCACTATTCTTATCATATCTATTCATATCAAATCTTCTTTCATCTACTAATGCCTTATTTTTTAATCTAGGATATAATCTATCAAACATACCTAGATCCATATTCTAGAAACAAAAATTTCCACTTATCTTACTTTTACAAAGTACAAAGCTTCCAGATCTAGAACTTTTAACTATTCTTACCTTTACCAGAGCACAGAGCTTACAGATATTACATATTTTAATCAGAAGATTCCACTTTTACCTTTCTTAGAGAACAAAGTGTTCAGATCTTACTTCTTTTCTTCAGTATCAACCTATTTTCTTGCAAATCTGACCTTTCTTTCCTGGCACAAAGATTCACAGGTCAAGTAGGATGTTGCGCACTAGAGCAACATATCTATTCACAGAGCTTCCATGGTTTCAGATCGAATCTTTTCACAAAGCTTTGTTTTCTTTAGTTCCTAGTAATCACAGTTTTAGGTCTCGACAATGGTTCCATTTGTTGGCACAGGAGTAGACCCGAGGTTCAACGCTGCAATAATGCACCAACAAAACCCTAACTATCAACCCTTTTGGAAACACCTGTAAAGCAAATGAAGTCTCACCTGAGGTAGAGGCAGGGGTGGTTGCAAGACTCATGTGTTTGCAACCTTAGTTGGGACATAGATCTATGATTATATCACTTACAGAGCACTTAGCCTCGATCATTTCTCAATATTCAACCCTTATTATACTTTGCAAATAACATAGAGCATCATAACATTCACTTAGATCTAAGGTAGTTCAGAACTTAGCAATAGTAAAATAGATCAGGTTCGGTAGATCATCACTAAGCATCTGCATTCATGTCAGATATAACATTCACACACCTCTAATAAGCACAAATCATAAGTAGATCTATCTAAATATATCAAAGCACTTAGAAAAATAATGGATAAACACATCAAGTTGAAGAACAAATCATAACACACAGATTTACGTGTCTCACACCCACCCTGGGGTTCCATCCACCAACTCTTCTTCTTTATTAGTGTCTTCAATCGGTTACAATACAGAGCCACCAAAAACCTTCTTCACATAGGACAGAAGATCTACGTGGCTCGATATATCCTTATTCCTTGTGTTACAACACAAAGCCTTCCACAGCTCCCTACAATGACTTGCACTTAACACTACAAGTTAAACAGTATGCACAGAGCCTACTCAATCACATAGATCACTTGCACATAGAAATATTTACCATCACATAGATTTACTAATTATTACATCTCCTAGCTTACTTATTTATATATACAAAGTAGGTCTACGCATGGGAAAAACCCATGGGCCGACATCCCATTCCCATTACATTATCCGAAAAAAACCCAAAAGAGACCGAAAAGTGGGCCAAGATTCCACAATCTCCACTTTGTCTGGTGCTCCATCTTCGACAGGTTGTCAAAGTCCCAAAATCATCAATCATGACCAAGTATCTCCCAAAACTTGGTCAAGGGTCAACATGATCCATGGTCACGTTTCCTCCACATTATAAATAACAAATCTATTGATGGCATCAATTTCTAAATTTTCTAATGTATACACAATTCAAAACAAATAGTATGAGATCAAACATATATTATCAATTTTAGTGTAAACAATTTCTCTATACAAATTTGACAAAATATAAATGACTTACTCTTTATCAAGCAACTTTTTCCATTCAATTAGCATATCTCCCCTTCCCTTTTCTTCTCATCTCTTTGGTCATCCCAAACCACCTCCCCTAGTGTGTCATCATTTTTTTTTATTTACTGACTGGCATAATAGAAGGAATCATATACTATGTACCCCTCTATCGTAGATCTCTCTGTTTTTTCCCTTTGTTGAGCAAACCCTTTCTATTTTTTCATATACCTCTCCAAGAAGAACATCCAACTACATGAGATCACTCCAACTAATTCAACCTCATCAGGTAGGTGAATTAGAAGATGGACTTGTAACTCCAAAAAAATCATGGGAGTTTTGTTCTCAAACATATAAACAATCCCAACTATCTCTCGATGCCATTGTGGAATGTTATCCATGTGAATATCCTTTGATGTGATTCAATGTACAAATGCATATAATTGTAATATGGCACATCACGAGTGTTGGAGCTTCCCTTCTCTAAATAGGTGAAATTTTATACTTAAGCCCAAAAATATGGATTTCGGGACTTCGTTTATTTCACGATTCTACCCACTAAAGCCGCAGTATCCCGACACACGAACTGGAGAAAACTTTTTTAGTTATAATGACCATTATTAAATGACTAAGAAAGGATTATTGTCTTTTATTACCTCGTACTCTCTCTCTTGGGAGTTACACGTTGAACGTTTCTCAAACCTCTGACTTGCAAAGTCGCAAAGTTGTGTTAAAGTTACCCAGGTTAATATCAAGAGTAAATCACTTTAAACCTTAGTTAATCATTATCATGATTTTGTGACTCAACGATTGCTTCCCCAAAAGGCAACACCTTTGTAAATCTGATCCATAAAGTTGCGATATTCATTAATTAAGCGTGGATTAATTAAAGGCTTAAGTCAAATGATAGACAATCAACTAAATCGCACCATCACGATTTCGGGTTTTTAAAATTCAAAGCCTAGGAGCGAAATCATTTGATACAGCGAACGCCAAAAAAGGGATTAGCGACTAAAGTTCACTTAATTAAAATAAATAAACTAGATTAATTAACGCCTTAAACAACCTTTAACACACACAGTTTATGGATGAAGTTTTGAATGTTTCTGCATTTTTCCATGTCATGAATCGTCAAACATTTATGGCATTTATTTGAATTTCAGTGAGGTGATGGATAGTAAGATCTTGTTTTACATATAAATCTTTATATTAAATGATTTGACCGTTTTTTCAACAAGGACTCGCATGGGCTTAAATGATCAAGACAAAGGGATTTCTTTCATTATTTCAGTTTTCATTTCTATTGTGCGTAGAGCCATTTCACTAGGATAACTTTTGTCTGTGTTTTCAATCTTTTCGACAGGGGATCTAGTTGCAAGGTTCTCTATTATGGCTCTACGAAAAGTGCCCAAGGTAGCTACCAAGAGTTCAGGTCAGGGCTTAGATGTTGTTTCTGATACCTCGCCCCAAAGTATTAATTTTGTCAAAACATGGACGTACGTTTCCAATGTTCTGCAATCCGAGTCGATAAACTGTTCATATGATTCCAGCAATAACGAGAAGGATGACTTGTCCACCAAATAAAAAATCGTTGCTCAAGCAGATATGCACAAAATAGTGGGAATACCATGAATTCTTCCCTATTATGATATGATTAGATGGGCGCTGGACCATGTGATTCAAATTATTTTCGGCACGAAATGAGAATGGAGATATAATAAAGAAATGCACAGAGATATCACAGATATTCAATAATATAGTAGAAATATATTAGAGATGAAACCATAAACAAAGATATACAGTAATACACTATTGCTATTAATCAAAGAAATGTATAGAGACTGTAAAAATATAGAGTGAAAGACTCGCTAGAATGGTGGAAACTTATCTCTGAGAAGAGATGTGATGGCTACTCGCATTCACAAGAAGATGATTATTACAATGAGGATATAAGGAAATTTTTAATATAAGGAAAATCCAAAACTCTAACCCCAGAAGATGAAAAGCCAAAAGGTTTATGGGCCCCGATGGGGGTAGTTGATACGTCAACTTCCCAGGGGTGTAACTTTGGCATACGATCTTCGTTTGGGGATCACGATAGCTCGTTGGAAAGATCTATCCAATAACTACAATTTTTAGGTGAGAAACATTGATATACGATCCATTTTTCTCCTCATTGTCTCAAAAACCATCGTTTACAGCCTCAAAATGGCCCTAGAAGTTAAAAACTGCTAAAAATAGTAAATTACCAAAATTGCCAAAAAATTGTTTTGAGCCAGTTTGAAAAGGTGGGTGGCCACCGATATCCACATGGATCACCATGTGGACATCCATACTAGGAATATTATTAGCAAACAGAGGGTGACAATTGGAACCTTCAGACCGGAGCATTTGCAGGCAATGTATAAATTGTCACCCACACCGAACCTTACTCACAATGTCAAATTCTTAGAGGGTTTCAAGAAGAAGAAATGCGAGAAGTATGGAAAAAATTTGTCTGATCTGATCAAAGATTGGGTTTCACACCCCGCTAAATTCAACGTTGATACTAATGGAATTTATTCAATCTCCTCCTTAGAGCCGTAATTCAAGTATATAGCGATGATGGACTGTAGGCTGTATGGGAAGGAGGACACTACTCACTTTTTTCTCCCATGGGTACCACTTATTCATACAGTGGTTGAGGGTTTCTCTTTCGACTAGACCAAAATGTTGTCTGACATTCTGACTAGTCGAATTACCGAATATCGAGCGTAGAGGGTGAGCAGGAAAGCGACTTCATTCTTTATGTCTGCTTACATCATGGACGTTCTTTGCTTCATGACACCTTTCCCACTAATGAACTGGAGCTAGGCTCCATCTAATACAAAGCCTATTCATGTCCACCACTCAAAACTTTGGGAGGATAAAGCCAAAGAATTTGTCTATGAGATCTTCAACTAGGTAATGGTACCAATGCATGTCTCCATCTTTGGCCATCCGCCTCCCAGGATTTCAGATAACATCATGACCAACCTAAGTAGCGTGGAAGATTGGTATATAGAAGTGGAATTTTCATACATTAGGGTATTTGGCACCTCTGTTCCCCCATAAGCTCTGTTGCTGTTCTTTCCAGATAATCTAGTGTGTCGCGAGATCACCAGACAAATAGTGCTCGGCGGGATAAGCAAAGATCTCAAAGGAGTATCGAAAAAGGTATGTCCGCCCTTTCCCATTCACATTGGTGCATATTATTTATTAGATTTTGGCCATGCCAGAGCCGAGGCTACGACCTTAGAGGAAATGAAATTGGTGAACATTGAGTTTAAGAAGCACAACCCTAATAAGGTTGTGAGTAATCACCTTGTGAGTTGTGGCCTGAAGAAATACAAACACAAGGATTCGCCTCATGATGAAATCTTTCGGGGTGCGAGGTCCTAGTCTGAAGTCCTAGGTCAGATTCAAGCCCTGCCACCCAGAGATAAGGTTGATTTCTTTAAATTCCAAGAGCACTGGCGGAGTTGTCTCCCCCAAGTTTTATAGGGAAAAACCCCAAATCTTCTGGTTACACAGAAAACAGAAGATAAAGGCTCAAAAGAATTGAGTCCTAACAAGGAGGAGAACCAAGAGAAAATAGGGGAGGCTGGGACCTCAGAACGAGGAGCCAAAATCCCCAATCAACAGGAAGAAAACCCAGAAAAGGGTACACAAGGCAAGAAGGTCCAAATTCAAGCAGAGATACCCTCGCAAGGGGTGGGTGACTCACTATTTTTCATATCAAGACAGACAGCCATAGATGCTATCCCGAAACAATCATTCAAGGAAAATGACAGTCCCATTGCTTCTATCACACCCTTACAATTCACAAAGGGGAACCCCAATGCGGGATGGATTTTCAATGAAGAATTAATGCGCATTTATGTAGAAGAGGTACCTCCTAATTATTTTTTCTTCGATAAGAAAAGGAAGGTCGTGGTAAAGCAAGAATCGTATCAAAAAGCGGGCATAGTGGCTAAAAAATTTAAAATCCTAACAGAAGGAAAGGTCGTAGAAGAGGAAGAATTCAATGATGAGATAGTAGGAACACTGGGGGCTTATGCTACAACCAACCAATATTCAATTGGAAATTTGAAGGCATAGTTGAAATGAAAGAACCTCTTGACTGGTAAGTTGGAAGCTAAGGTGGCTATGGTGGAAGAAAATGATAGGGATGAGGAGAGAAAAATCCTCGAGCAAGCCAGAATAGCCGATCTGTAGGAGATCAAGAAACTTAGATCTGACCTTGAGCAGATGCACTAGTCGACGCAAATAAGCCAAACGCAAGTAAGTCAAAAAGAGAAACAAATAATACAGTTACAGTCGAAATTGGATGTTGCAGAAAATCAGGTCTTAGACATAAAGATATTCCAATTCCAAGCCACTAAAATCCGACAGAAGGTATTATCATCTCAATAAGACTTGATTGCTAAAGTGGGAACCATTCATAATCACTTTCAGATTATAGATCAAGTGCTATAAGATATCTCTTTAAGAGAAAGAGAAGTTGGGGTGGCTTGGGTTTCTTTCCAGGAGGTTGTTATAGCCACAGCGAAAGTAGAGATGGTGAGTAGCTCCAAATTATCCATCGCAGAACAAACCAGAGGGAATATCTTACTGAAGGTGTGGGCGAAGAATATATCATAGAGCAGGGGGAAAGCTAAAGAGGTGAGGAATTCTTGTGAAGAAACATTTTCCTTGATAAATAAAAGTCTGTTAGACCTTGATGAGGAAGGCAGTGTTGGGATGTTGGGAAAAATCATTATAGCTAAAAGCCTGCTAGATATCAAGGAAAATGTGGAAAAGGAGAAAGCTGAAATATCCCAGATAAGTCAGGTTGATATGGTCCAAGTAGACAAATGGCTAGTAAAGCCAAGTTTACAATTATGGTCTATCATCACGGAAGACCGACAAGTGGGAAAAATATTGCCACTATTGGGAAAGAATTGTTACACCTTTGAGGCAAACAACCAAGCAGAGCCTTCCAGGTTGATAGCCCAGTTGATTGAAAGGTGCATCAATTGCATTGAGTAGGTGAAAGGGCAGGCTTCTGGTGTTAAATGATGAAGGATGTCACTATATTATATTTCTAGAGCCATAGGAGCAGAGAAAGGAAATCCCTCTGCCCTTATGAAGGAAGACAAAATATGAGGAAATGAAACGCTTCAATTTTTCTTTTGTAACTGACAAGTTTCTAGAAAGATTGGAATTCATAAGGTTTAGAAGTTTGTTTAAATATACATTTTCAAAACGTTGCACGTGGGGGGGGGGGATTTTTCTTTTTGGGGGCCAACTGTAATAGATGATTTCCTGTGCCAAAATTAATGAAAAACAAGTTCAAAGACTCTGAATTTCGTGAAGACTGAGTATATATCATGTGTGTTATTCTCATGTCCATTTTCATTTCTCATATATATCTTTGATGAATGCTTAGCTGTAATTTAGTGCAACTTCTACTGTGGTGATCAAATGTCTAGTCTTCTAAACATTTGTAGTTTTTCCTCTGTATCGGCTATCAGCAAGTACAAGACCTGTGAATTACTTAGATCTCTATATTTTATGCTTTGTCAAAGTGTTTTCTTGTCTATTTTCTTCTTCTGTTACAGGGTGAGATTCTCCCTCGATTGGAGCCTTACATTGCTGACAGCTTAATGTTTTCTTATGTTTCATGCATGATTTTTTAAAGTTAGCTCAGTTATGGGAAAAGGCATTCGGCTTTGTTATACTATTAATTCGGATATGAGAAATCTTTCTTATATAATCTAAAATTGAAATAGAATTTTAAAATATCAACCCCCTTTAAAGCTTTGTTTCTCCATGACTGTACACGTTGTAAGATATCCCAACATTGAACCCAGCCTATCAGATCAAACCAACATCGCTTTGAATCTTTTCAATACTACACTTAAGACTACCATCACCTGGGCAGAGCTCGAACGTTCATGGACAACCATCGAATGGGATATCAGCATCCAAGAACATTTGGAAGTTAGACAAAGACAACTCGAAAATTGGCCATAGCTTCCTTCCCCGAAGTTTTTTCTTTCCCTTTTTATCACTCACTCACTTTTGGATGCCTAGACACTATACTTTATATCCTTAAGTATAAACTCTGGGACAACATATTTTTAGCATCGTTGTCGGGGATGGAGAATCGTAGTCACTTTCCCCTGAGAGAACGACATTTCCAAGTTTCATTTTTTGATAGTGAACAAAGAACGAACACCTTGTCAAGGATAAACCTTTATCATTCACTTGGCGACTCCACTCTTAAGAAAGTTGGCATCCATTCGAAGGAACACCGGACAGAACCCAGATGCTAAACAGACCGTGCCAGTTTCTGACCCTGAAAAAATACTAAAACCAAGGGGTCTTTTCAAACAAAACACTCTTGTTTACCAACCCAAATATACTCAGTACAAATCTAAGATCCCTCTTGAACCTTCATCCTTGCGATAAATTTCTCTCAGAAAAACATCAGAAAATACTGTCAAATCCGAGACCCTAAACCTTGAGTTGATCCTACCTCATATTAAGGTCGAAACCTCTCTGACTACCTCTATGTTAGTAGGGGTGAGACGTTTTTCGTAAATATCATCCCTATTAATGTTCAATCGATTCTTGATACAAACCTAAATGTCACTCAAGGCCTTGAAGAAAGTACCACAGACTCGGATTCGACACCGATGGTTTCTCCCATTTATGAATCCTACAAATTAGAGGAACCGAGTCCCTGTGTACCCTCTCTCCCTTTCCCAACTTTCACCTCCTTGGACAAAAAATTTCTTGAATTCTTCCCCCTCCACCTCGAGAAAGCTAGAGAGTCGCTATACATCTTTGCCAACCCTCTTTATAACACACCAATTTCCTCTCCTAGGTTATCCATGCCCACCGCCCAAGGAGGAGCATAGGATCAGGAGGTCAAGGCCAACAACCACTCCCCAGGGTTTTCGCTAAGGTCACTGCTAGATATTCCCCTTGGTCCTTCCAATAACCCTCCATGATTTACCAAAAAACTATATGAAAAACTATCCCAAGTTCACAGGAGAAGGCGATCTAACCGTTGTCGAGCACATCAACTTCTTTGATCAATTCATTGATTTTCTAAGTCTCGAACATGAGGACATGTATTCCCATTTGTTTGTCCAAAATTTTGAAGGACAGGTAAGAACTTGGTTTCGGAGCCTACCCCCAAGTTCAATATTATCCTACGATGCACTAGAAGACCTATTTCTCAGACAATGCGGCGAAAGAAAATACCGATGGACTCTCGATCTCTGACACGTGTCCTCCTCCCAGATGGATGGCTCAGATCTACTTCGAGACTTTCACTGTGAAGTGTCCCGACCTCTCGTCATCAGGACTCTCAAAATCCTGAATTCTGAAATCCCGATACCAACTCCTCCTTCAAGACTTTCACCTCTAATCACGAAGGCTTATCCCTCATGCAACTCTTGACAGATCCAATGGCTATCGATGATTTTGAGCACGATCTGATGGCTCACGATCTCTCCCTCTTTGTGCACTCTCTTACTGCTCCCTGGATGTAGAAAACCAATGGTCCAGATCTCTTCCTCAGCCTGATCCAACAGCTGTTGTGCCTCCTTTTGTACAAGCGTGTTCTTCCTGCACTTGGAAGAATTTCCAAAAGTAAAAGGCCTCAACCTTTGCTCCATTCTGCAACCCCTGCAGCTATGGCTCCGTGCATATAAGCACTGGCCCTCCTAATATTTCCTTTCTCTGAAACCTTAAGAGGTTTCCATGACTCCTGCACTCCTTGTAGAGTCTTTGCACACAGGAAGGTGCTATCGCTTCTGAGCTTTCCCGTTACTCAGACTTCTAGGGAACTCGGTCCTTTTTTCCTTCTCCTTCATATGGAGAATTTTGGATGCCCTCCTGGCACTCCTTCGCTCAAGCAACCTCTTGCTAAGTCTATAGGGTGTTCAACAACCCTGTAGATATTCTCAATGCCCAATTGGTAGAGCTCTTGCAGAATCCAACAATGATTATGTCTTCCTATTGAAATCACAACAAAGTTCCTCTATGCACTCTGTGTCTGTGCTCAATGCCCTCCTGGCAGAGCCTTACCTAACTCCTTAGATATTCTGTTTGCAACTTTGTCTCTCATACACAGCCTTACCTTCAAGGTATTCAACAACCTTGAGGTCTTCCTCTGAGCCAATGATTTCAGCTATTGTGCCTTCCTAGCACGCCTTTGTCTGAATCTGCAGAGTTTAGAAATGCACTCTCTGTGCATGACTACCAGAACCCACAATGCTCTGTCAAACCCTCCTGGTGTGAAACCTCAAAGACCTCTAACCCTGAAATCAAACAACCCCTGCAAATTCATACCTACAACATACATATACAACATATAAAGAACACATAAGGACATTCACACAACACATATAATATGCAGGAAAAATTGCTTCTGTTTGTATTAATAAAATGACTCTTTACAAAGGTGTTCTGAGCACGAACTTTAACAGAGTCTTGAATCCTTCTTTACTGTCTCTATTTTCCAGCTTCCTATCATAATACAAAGAAGATCTCCCTATATTTTACATTAGGGGGCTCTTTGAGCTCTTCCCTCCAATCTACCTACCCTATTCAATTACATTGAATGGGTTTTCTAGTCCAGAATCAGATCTAGATCTCATCCTTACAAACATTCAAGGCTATATACTCTAATGCCCGTGCAAAGGCACAACTCCATGACTCAATAGCCTACAACATTAATTACATTCAAATCTCAAATTTGAAAATGAGGCTGCGCCTCTTCCCACTGAATGTGTGCGTTGACATGGGTTGGATGGCTAGATAGAAGATGTGGAGAGATGATCCTGCATCATACTCCTCAGCGGAAAAATTCATGATCTCCTGCTCATGAGCTCCTGCTCATGAGCTTCCCATCTCAGTTGTTGAAGTCCTCTTGGATCCCAAACAAATTTCTGGAGCCTCCTTGCTCCATCTCTCTGCTGCTGCTACATTGTTGTTGCCTTTCTGCCTAGCTTCTCCTTGCTAGCAGTCTCTACCGATATCAACATCAACCTTCTGATGTCTTCTATCACCTCATCCAACTGTTCCAATGGTTGGTTGTGTCCATGCAATATCCTCAGTTGCATTTTCCCTTCATCTGCTCCCAACCTCACCTGTTGGATGTGCAAGTTCTGCACTATCACCTTTCTCTCCAGGGCTTCAATTTGTTCACACAGATCAGAAAATCTCATGTTGTCTACCTCTTCTTCTTCAACTTCTGCAAGCTCCAATGCTGCAATATTTTCAACTTCCTGGCTGAAAATATTGAGCCACTCCTCAGAATGCTCATCTTCTTCCCTTGCATGGGCAGTCTCTAATGTCTGCTCCAATTCTTGTTCCTTGACAGTCACAGCTGGTTGTCTTTCTAATACTATTGTTGCTTCATCTGCAGCACAAATCTCTGTCTCCTCTCGGCTAAGTGGTTGGAATATTTCAATTCCCCCAATCATTAGAAGATTTCTCCAATTTTCCTTCTCTGTCAGCTAATTGGGCTGATTCAAACTCTTCTATAAGCTCACCTACTCTGTCATCTCCTTGGGCTGATCTAAACTCACCTCTGAGTTCATGAGACTCTCACATAGCCTTATTTCTATTCCCATGCCCTCCTGGCAAATTGGGATTTTCCTGTTTCTCTCCTGATAGTCCATGAGATCCCGCAGTGACCTCATCTCATTTCCCTCCTTGCAATGTGAAATTCCCTGGTTGTCCTCATGACAGTCTGTGAGATCCCGTAGCGACCTCAACTCCTTGCCCTCCTAGTAATTGGGAATTTCATGACTATATTCTTGACAATCCTTAAGATCTTCAACTGATCCCAATTCATCTTTAGCACCAATGAGATTTCTCCCAGTCTATGGTTCACATACCTGAACCACTTCCTCGGGTCCGTCGAGGTTTTCAGCATGCCTCAACCATCCTTTTAACAACTTACACTATCTTCTAGCCATCAACTCCTTGACTAGACCTTTTGCTTTCGTCTTCATGGGCCATTCATATACCCATCGGGACTTGGCATTTTGTTGCATCTCAAATGTAAGTTCATCCATCATTTCCCTCATCTCGGCAAGTTCTTTCTCCCATTCATCTTTTCTCATCAACTCTGCATCTTTCCTTTCAGCATATCTATGGCCTTCAGTAGCCATCTTCTTGTATCTATCTTCCCTCCTGGAAAATGTACCATTGTCACTTTGCAATAGTCATCTACAGAGTCTTCAACACTCTTATTTCTTCTCCTCTCTTCACCTGAAATATATAGATGAAATCTCGCTCTAATACCAAACTTGATGTGTATTAGAGTGCTCTTTTTCTTCCAGGTTTCCTTGCCTGAAATCTATGGACAAGATTCAAGCTCTAATACCAAACTTGATGTAGATCCCCTCTGCCCTCCTGGAAGGTACAACGTTGACCTCCCAGTCTAAGGATCGTTCAATCAAATTCGCCTTGAGCCAAAGTGGCTCTTTCGATTCCTCCTCTGGAATCTCAAATTGTTTATCCACAGGTCCTTCTTCCCTTCTCACGGTCTTCTGTACACGACCATGAATTTTGGGTTTCGGGAACCACAGAGTTCTAATGTCGAGAACCTCTATCCCCTTGATCTCCCAAAATGTCGATACCCGAAATGCTGATAAGGCTTCGATCAACAATTAGCCCCCTGGGCTATGCCTTGGCCTGTATGACCACTTCTCATAAGACCGCAGTCTTATTCCTTTCAAGATTTATGAATAAGAGAGCCCAACCTCTTGTCAACGAGACTCCCGAATTCCTGATTTCTGAAATCCAGATGGACTCTTCCTTTCTGGATTTTCCCCGAAATCCTAGATTGCTGCCACATGTCCTCGCTCAGATGGACGGTCCTTGTCATTTCGCGATTTCGATACTTGCGACCTTCAGTGACATAATCTCCTCTGTCAACTCGAATCCCCGGTATCCGAAATACAAATGGACTCTCGATCTCTGCCATGTGTCCTCCTCCCAGATGGAAAACTCAGATCTATTTTGAGACTTTCACTGTGAAGTGTCTCGACCTCTCGTCATCAGGACTTTTGAAATCCTGAATGTTGAAATCCCGATACCAACTCCTCCTTCAAGAATTTTTCCTCTGTTCACGAAGGCTTAACCCTTGTGCAACTCTTGACAGATCCAATGGTTGTCCTAGATTCTAAGCAAGATCTGATGGCTCACGATCTCTCCCACTTTGTGCAGTCTCTTGTTGCTCCCTAGATGTGGAAAACCAACAGTCCAGATCTTTTCCTCAGCCTGATCTGACGGCTGATGTGCCT
Source organism: Picea glauca (assembly GCA_000966675.3). Taxonomy (NCBI): domain Eukaryota; kingdom Viridiplantae; phylum Streptophyta; class Pinopsida; order Pinales; family Pinaceae; genus Picea; species Picea glauca. Next base: position 1,364,355 of record JZKD02S1811364.1, read on the forward strand.
CCTTTTGAACAGGCGCGTTCTTCCTGCACTTGGAATAATTTCCAAAAGCAAATGGCCTCAACCTTTGCTCCATTCTGCGACCCCTTGTTATAACCCTAAATTGCACCACACATGCTTACCTAGCATCAAGCCAATTCATATCCCTTCTTTGCCAAAACTATATTGAGAAACTCTTTGAAAATCCTCTTGTGTCAAGGCCCACGTGCACTAACCCATTACTACATGTGTGCGCATGCTGGCTGACTCACAACAGCCCACGTGTACCTAATAAAGCACGAAAAAGGGAAATTTGCCAATGGAACAAAAATCTATGGGTCATTTAACTGAAACTCCCGGCCATGCATGATTGAGGGTTCGTCCAAAACCCTAGCTCCTTCTAGCCTATAAAAGAAGGGGTAGGGGTACCATTTGGAAGAGGAAAAAATATAGCAAAGAAACTCTGCCCATTTACATAATCCATTGTCCCAAACCTTTAGCCTTTCCTGATGCCAAAGGAGATTTAACACAAAGTAGTTAAAGGACAGAAGAAGAGGAGCCCAGGATCAGGTTCAAGGAGTGGTGGTCGGTCTCAGCTTTTTTTTAAGTTGATTCACTTTCAGTAATAAAAAGAATACTTTTCCCGTCCCAATTCATGAATTTTCTATGGTTTGATTAATTTATGCTTGATTTCTAACCCTTTAGTATAGAAGTAGCATGCATGCATAGTTGTTGTTTGTCTTGAGTGCAGGTCATCTGTGAAAAGAGAAGCACAAGCAAGTAATCGAAGAGCAATGGAGGATCTACATCGAATGTCGGTAATAAGGTTGGTGATAATTTTCCATGCATTTACTGTGAAAAAGGGGTTTAAATCTTGGGCTGTAGGTAAAAAAGTAGTTTCTATTCGGTCAAAATATGCATGCAAGTCTGACCCTAGTTTGCTAGTCCGTAGGGTGTTTTTCCCAACAACAGAATTGGCGATCGTACCAGGGAGAATACTCTTTAGGGATCCTGGATTTATTTATGTTTTTGAATAGTTTAAAGATTAGGTTTTCTTTTTTTTCTTTACCTATCTTTTTCTGTAAGGTTTGAGCTAGTAGGGAGTCTAGTTTTCCATACCAACTTTCTTTGACTTTTTCTTGACTGTAGTTTTCGGGACACACAGAGGTACACGCGGCCTGCAGAAGGCCTGCACGCATGTACCCGTTCCCTATCCTATGACAGCCCACGTGTGAATTCTAGCTGTAGAGATAGCAGTAGCATGTAGGAGTTCAGAGAACCTTAGAGGCAGTCCTCCTCTTCCCTGAAAGAATTACACATTCTCAGGGGGTTTTTGGGAATCCTGTCTGAGTCTTACTGGTTCACAGTCCTATCTCAGATTGTCTTTTTTCGCCTTATTATTCCTTACATTATTTTTCTTTTCTGTTAGAAAGAGAATCCAAGCCTTCAAGGGACCCTAGTTATCAATACCAGAGGCCTCTTCCTGGTCTGGACTGCCTGTTTTCATATTTTTCCTTAGAATTTAGATATACACATGGCATGTACAAGGTCAGCCCATGTGTACACGCTTTCTGTCTCTGTTCAGCATGCGTTTGCACGCGTGCTATTTTAGTGACAGTCGTGTGCTTGGACAGGCTACTTTTTGTTCAGGGTGGGGCAGTCATCCCCTCCTTTGATAAGAAGTATTCCTCTCAGGTGTTTGAGTCTAGGTTTGAATAGT
>JZKD02S1811364.1:1398541-1415015 GCA_000966675.3 Picea glauca
AGATGAAAATTATAGTCTCATGCACTGAATAAATAAATGGACGATTTTTCNAATGTAAATAGAAGGCTTTGTATGCAAGGATGGAAGTTTCCCAAATATTAAATGAAATAAATAACGTCATGGTCACACCAAAACATCCACAACTTCTTACATATGTAGCTTCACAATCCAAGTGGAAGGATGATATAATTACAAGTGTGATTCCTCCAAATTTAGAACCTAACCAAATTATTATAGGAAATCGACATATAAATTACAATTTCCCCAATTTCCCAGATGAAAATTATAGCCTCGTGCACTGAATAAATAAATGGACGATTTTTCCACTTTGAAATTTTATATATGAAATAATATATAGCATATACGTTCCAGCTAGTTTGGATGAGATATTAGTTGGGCCATTGAGGTAGATCATAATAGCATCGCCTCACAAGGGAAGGGAAGGTCTCACCCCCACCATCGACCATGTTTTCTTTATGACCATCACTATCACTAATAACACCACTATTCATCCATTCAATCACACATGCCCTTACTCGATACATCCTATAACACACAAGTTTTTTCCTATGGTAAGTAAACTTCCATTTATGTTTAGTAAGTCCATCGAATTCGGTGAAATAGAGAGTTACATTATTTTATCAATATGAAAGTTGGATTGAATTTCTAAATTATTTATGGGTCGAACGGTTTTCCCAAAAAGAGGTGATCACTATAATTATTTTTGAAAAAACATATAAACGTTAATTATGTCCAACGATTCACTATTTGATTGATGGTGATGGGGCATACATCCATACATACATAGAGATTATTAAAAGGCTTCCAACTAACCAAATAAGCTAAGTTGATGGAAATGTTTGTTGTTGGATTGCGTGCCTATGATAAAAGTTGTAAGTATGTCAGTGAATATTTCCTTTACTTGTCTCCTATTTGATCCTACCTCAACATTACCTTACACACCCAGAACTTATGTTGGCAATTTTCCAGCTATTCCCATCATTTCCATATGCAAATTCATATTATTTATGTTGGCAATTTTTCAGCTACTCCCATCATATACAGAGGCGTATTGCATTTTTGGTTTTCCTATGTAGTAAATAAGTCTTTGTTTGTTGCATTTTACATAGTAAACCCAAAGCATGTATATTTGTTTTCTCCTTTTCCAATCATTCATTTATTATAGTTCAAGCTACCAAAGGCCCATTCATAAAGGTGCACACAAATGAGAAGAATGAGGGAATACGTAACATGTTTAATAAAAATATATCTTCATGTGTTATCCCAACGGGTCATGTTCCGTTCAATACAGATTCCAGCTGATTAGCACACCATTCATTGAATTTTGAACTAATGGTTAGCGTCCATCTAAAAGTGAATTTAATCGAAATTTCTAGTGCAATTCACTTTTAAACTTGTCTCGTGTTTAATGCTACGTGTCGGCTTGGGGTAATTTCTTGTTTCTCTTTGGCGGTTATCAAGGGAGCAAGTTAATATATGTAATAGATCCTATCCATTGATCAACTAGACACGCATATAGCGATACTCGTCAACTCTATGTCATCAGTTGACTCCTCTGGTTCAGTAATTTAGTTCATATCTTATCAACAAAATGGGTTTATTCTCCAATGAGGTTGACAGGAGAAAGATCAAAGATAGCGACCATGTTTATACATGAAGGGAATTTATGGGGAAGAAATATGTGTCTATAGATGTAGAGATTGTGTGTGAGAAAAACAACTTTAACTTGTGGGTGATGGATAAGTCAGTAAAATATTATATATTTTGTTTCCTTACTATGTATTAGAATAGTTTTTTATCTTTAGAATTTAATTTTATAAGTTGTTCATATTAGTGATAGTCCATCTTAACCAGGATTTATGAGTCATCATCTCCTATTGATATGGATGATAATTGGTATAGAAAATAATCGTGGAGAGGTGTTAAAATAAACTGGGTGGAAAAGGTTCTTATTGAAGATAAATTTATTCATTTTTATAATATAAAGGGGTTTAAAAAAAATTGTTGGTTTTTACTTTAGAATAGTAGGCACATAGGACATGGGAATTTTTTTTTGTAGTGTACACATGGATTTTATAACTTGTCTCATATTGAAAATAGTCCATCTTAACCAGGATTTATGAATCATCACCTCATATTGATATGGATGGACTATAACTAATATCGAAGATAATCCATGTGAGTGATATTGATCCAAAAAGATCTTTTAAACGAAAATGGTTAAGTGATTTTGCATGAGTTAAATTACCATTTAGGAACTTAATGAAAATGAAGAATTTCGTGAAGAAGCATAGAAACCATTAAGAAATATATAGATCTGGAAATAATAATGAAGAACAACAAACCATAAAACACTAAAGTGATAACGAAGTTCGGCAATCTCGCGTATGTCTTCGGGCCTTTGTCTCAGTGGGTGAGGCTCTCTTATTTATGTTCAAATCTTTAAGAGTACATCATAATAGTGCAAAAAATGTGACAAACTGATCTGGTCTTGTTCTACGAGATCTCAAGAACGCAACAAAACTGACGACATTGAAAACGAATGAATGGAGCTCCCAGAAATGGCCCGCAAAAGTTCTCTCCTCAATGGCTTCCCTGCATAAAAATGGCTTTGGCTAAAAAATCCTTCAACACTTTCCTGTTATGAACCTTCTCCCATTGCTTCAAGAACCTCTGGTTTATATAGGCTTGAATTGGGTAATAACCTCCCAACTTCTCCCCAACATCTGGCCTCAAAAAGGGCCCAAGATCCTCCAAAAATGGATTAAATCTACAGGACTTCTTGAATAAATCCATAAAAATCATATAATATAGTGAAAAACCTACAATTTGAAAAATATTAGGGCACAACCCCTTTTTCTCGGGCTCTTGGTCACCTGGGAACCTCCATGTGGTCTAGAGCTAATCCCAGCCCCTATGCTCCCGACCCTCGATCGCATTGATGGCCATGTGCCCTAGTTCTAGCCTCCACATGCCAAGTATAAAAGCTAGCCCCCAGTCAAGCCCCTGGTTGTGCACCCTTGGTAAGTGGGCTAGCCCGATCGACCGGGCAGTAATCCCAAACTCCATGCTCCAACCGTTATAACACTAGGTCATATGGTCTATGCCACGCAACCAGGGGCTAGGTTCCATTACATTCTGTGCCAACCCAATAAACAAGGGTTATATGGATCGGCCATGTGCTAAGCATATGTTCTACACTGCAATAAACCCACGCGCCAATCAGTTAACATCCTAGTCATATATAAAGGTCATATGAAAGGTTTTGTGCCAGGGCTGGGGCTAGGCCCCAACATTTACCTCCTCGGTATTACATTAAAATAAAACTTAAATATAAGTTTCACACCATACATTACAAGGAACATATGTGGGCAGGCTAGTAGCCTGACCCTTCCCAAAGAACTCCGACCCAGACCATAGGTCATGGGTACAAATCTCGTTGAACCATAAACTTTTGCCAAACACTGCGACGAATGGAGGGGTGCCACGTGAAAGCCCTGGACTAGGCGACATGGCACCATGCTATTCACCCACTAACAACCAAGTGTCAAGCGTTGATTCAACCACGTCAGCAAACACTGCCCACTAAGCGCACATGTCATGTGTCGTACGTTGTACGACCTTGCCATGTGTCACCCTTGTAGTGGTGCCACATGTCACACTCTGACTTGTCCACATGTACCTTTCCATGTCAGTGATAACACACCCTACCATGTCACCTGTATGTCCATACGACCTGTACAGTTAGTTTCCATGTCAACACTGTATAGATTGTACAGTCAACATCTTTTTTTGCCTGTTTGACTAAACAAACAGACTGCGATATCTTTCGCATATGACGTATGTTTGAGCCTGTTCAAGTTGCGTTGGGTTCATATCGACGAGGAATGTAGACATGCCTGTTTTGAATCCATTCTGATCACTTTGATGTTTAGGCCTTCCTGGACCCATTTTTGGATCACACTTCCCCACTGAAGACCTTTTGGTCCTCCAAAAGGTTACTGACCAGTTATCATGTGCGGGATAAGCCACCCGACTTGTTCTCTATCTTTAAACTTTGTCATGTGCACTTGTATAATCAATATCATCTGTAAAAAAACCATGATAACTGACAACATATTGTTAGCCACTTGTACCCTATCACATCTTAGTGAAGACACTATCATCCATGTTGACAACATTACTAATGATAACATCAGAAATATGACTGCAAATGAGCTAATGTGTTTGTAGTATTTGCATGACATTAGCTTATCTTGAAGCAAAGTGTGATTGATCTTTCATTCTACAATCATCTCCTGTTCTTGCTTACGATCAATTACTTGATTTGAAACAATTATAGGTTTGTTGCTTGCATCAAACTCCTTTCTTAATTGTTCCATTGTTTGAATAGACTGATTTGATTTAAAATCATGAGCATGTACCACATATTCTTTGTCTACTTTGATTAAGTGATATTAATTCTTTTCCCCGTAGAAGATTGCTTTACGATCATACAAGTAAGGACTTCCTAAGACCATTCCACGTTCATTTAGTGGCACCACATCACATGTTACCTCATCCACAAACTTAGATGAAATTGAAAACTCTAATGTGCATTTATTTGTTATGTGCAATTGATGATTGTTTCTTATCCATTTAAGTGTGTAAGGATTATGATGTATCTGAGTGTTTAATCCCAATTGTTTAACCAAATCTTATGAAATCAAGTTATATTGAAATCCACGATCTATCAATGTGTTGACCTTAGTATGCCTCATTATGACCCTTATGTGAAACAATTACTTCTATAATCAAATCCATCACCAATTTTACCTGTCAAACCAACCAATGAGAATTTAGATTCATCACCTGAATATGATCCCAAGTTCGTTGGTTCTGTTACTGCCGCAGATGTTTTCCTCCCTTTCCTCTCTTTGAACCACTTTGGTCTCTTCTCGTGATTCAATTTCCAGCAATGGTCCTCATCATGCCCTTCTTTATTGCAATGCTTTCAAGAGGGCTTCTCTTCCTTTCTTGAACCTGAATTTTCCTTCTTTCCATTCCACTTCCTTTTCTCCTCTTTCCTTGAAGATGATTCCCCTGATACACCAACTCCTATTTTCCCTACTTCAGTGTATGTCTCTTGAACATAAACCTCATCAAGATTAGTAGGTCCAAACATGAATACAGTATTTTGAATATGTGTAGGTAACACCCCTATATAATTCATAAGATTTTCTTGGGTATGAAAAGGAATATCTAACATCAATGCCATTTTATGAAAAACATCTGTGTATTCTTGCACTGTTTGTCCTTTTATTAGTTTAAGACTTTGTCATTCAATTAAATCTTTCTCTTTATAACCCAAATGATATAATTGCTTTCTAAGTGCAGAAACAAAAACTTGCCATGATGGAAATACATTACCCACTTGTTGCTTGCCATTTTGCAACTTGCTTTGCCACTAGATGAGTGTTGTGCCTGCAATTCTAAGTGATCACTACTACATATTGGAAAAATTGCAATGACTACTTGTGGCAAAAGTACTCTTTCGTCGCAAAATTCAAGAGAAAAAGTTCAATTTTTTAATTTTGATCTAAATCCACCCTGTATTTGTCGCTCTATTGACGGACGCACACTATCTTCTTCTTTGAGACGATAGTCAAGATAGTGGACTATTGTCTCATATTCGACAAACTTGTGTTTTCGTTGCAAGAGTGATGTTCACTTTTGACTGTTATGAAGTTCGTTGCAAGAGAGACAAATTCACCATTATAACCGTTCCCATATTCAACAACATGACCTAAATATAACAAATAAATAGGTAAAATAAATAAATATTTAGGACACGGTGGTCGCAATTGCGACGACGGTGACCTAAATTGACATATAAATTTAAAGATGTTGTGACAATTTTGCTATAACAACGACGGTTCAGAAAGGGTATTTTTTTGTGGAAGTTGTGTGGAAGAATGTCGCAGAATATAGTTAGAGGTGGGGAAAAACGTAAAGCGGGTGAAAAGGGTGATGGTAGATGTTATTTCCCTTGCACAAAATGTTGCCTCATACATCCCATAAGATTTTTAATAGAAACAGCTACAAAACATTGTAGGAAATATGGGCTCATTGATGGTAGATCAAATGAATATCGTCCCATGGTAATTAGCTATATATTCATTATCTTTTTTTTATTTTTTCAATTTTATATAAAATTATATATATGTATATATCATTCTTGAATGCTTTTTATAGTATACACTAATTTTGCATGATTTTTTGTAATTATAAAGTTAAAGTTGCCCTCTAACTTTCCACAGAATATTGAACCAAGTATTAGTAGAAATGATGTTGTACAAGATGAGGAACATCATGACCAAGCAAATGACGATCTCATGGAAGAAGATGATGGGACAAATCAAATGATCCAAGATTTATTTTCGCAGCCGGATGAGGATGTGGACAATGCTGGTATTTATGATGAACCTCTATTAGAAAAGGAAAATAAACAAATTTATGAAGGATCAAGAGAAAATCTTCTCTCTGCTACATTGTTGCTAGTGAACTTAAAGGTTATGAATAATTTGCCGAACACTTGTATGACACAGATCCTAATGTATGTAATATGTTTCATCTCATATTATACATAAATGTTGATTTTTTTCTATTTGTTTTTAGTGTTAATTAATGTGTAAAATAAGAATGCAATTTTTATGATTAATATTCTTACAATTAACTAGTTATTTATTATGTTTTATATTGTTAGGTGAATTTTTGTTACCATCGTCAAATATTTTACCTCGCACATATCGAGGTTTGCATGCCATTATGAAAGACATTGGAATGGATTATCAAACTATAGATTCATGTCCTAATGACCATATTATATATTATGGACAACATGCCTCGAAAATAGAATGTTTGCAATGCCTTATGAGTAGATATCGAACCGATCAAGTAACAAAAGGGGTGCCTCGAAAGATTCTTTGTCATATTCCCATAATTCCACATTTGCAACGATTGTTCAAGTGTGAAAGAATTGCAAAATTTATAGATTACCATGCACATAATAGAAGTGGATATGGTGTTCTTTGAATGCATGTCGATGGTTCTGAATTTAAGGAAATTGAGGGAACATGGGTATATTTCAAAGATGAACCTCGTAAGGTTAGGCTTTCATTGGCAGCTGACGGTGTTAATCCATTCGGAGAGATAAGGTCTATTTACTCAGTGTGACCTATTTTTGTTATCAACAATAACATTCCTCCTTGGACGTCAACAAAGAGGGAGAAGATAATGTTGACAATGATTGTTCCAGGTATTTTTTTTACATTAATTTTTTGAATATAACATTTTCATTTGTTTCAATTTTTGATTAATGTCTTTTGTTTATTTATTTACTTATATATATTACATGATATCATTCTTATAGTAATTATGTGTAATTTCAAACAATTAGTTAAGTACCAAGTTAAATATATGAATGTATATATCGAGCCTCTTATCGATGAGCTACTAAAGTTATGGGTTGGCATTACAATGTATGACATATGTAAACCAATCGGGGAGAAGAAATTTAAATTTTGTGGAATACTTTTATGGACAATTCATGATGCCCCTAGAGTAAGACATTTTTGTGGTATGTAGCATTCTAATATTTCTCTTTAATACTATATTATTTTTTAATGTTATCATGGTGCATGTTTAATTTTTAAATAATCTCATCGTATAATTGACATTAATCCATTTGTTGCAAGTCTTTAAACAAAGGGTAAATTTGCATGTCCAGTTTGTGGCCCTAAGATGAAGTATCGTCATTCAAAAAGTTTAGGAAAGATGGTGTTTGATGAGTATAGACACCTTCTTCCTAAGAACCATTGGTATCGTACTACTGAAAAACATCTTTTCAATGGGAAAGAAGAGACTGGTTTTAAACCACGAAGAATGACACCTCACCTATGGAGGTTGGAATATAATAGAAATCGTCAAGGTACTCACTTTCATAATGTATCATAGATCATGTAATGTTTTGAATGTTTATTTTAATCATTGAATTTATTTTACCGTATTTGATAATTATTTTTGTGATTTATTTTATGCTTCAAGAAAGCCACAATCATCATGAAGGTATTAATAATGGGCTTCCACGAGGAATGAAATGGTATCCCACTCAATTCATGAGGTTGCCCTTCTATGAGGAGATAAAAATAGCTCATTTGTTTGATACAATGCATATTGGGAAGAATGTGACCGAAACATTATGGTGAATCATAGATGGTAGGAGGGACAAAGAAAAATTTGTCAAAATTTTTACTGACATTTAGGAAGCCAATCATGCAATGCAAAGTGTGATCCGATACTCAAATAGATCAGATGGAGTACAAGACCGAAATAACCTTCCATGGTTATTAATAGAGCAACAAAGCAATGATGTAAAAGAGGTCATTCAAAGAATCAAACTTCCCATGGGTTTTTCTTCAAACATAAATATTATCTTAACGAAGAAAGGTGAATTTGGTGGGGTAAAAACACATGATTGGCATATCTTCATGAAGGTAATAATTTTGGTATACATATTTATATATATCGTCCTTATACATCTTTTATTTTTTTTATTTTTTCTTGTCTCCTTTGGTCGAAACAAATAACGATTCATTTTTTTGTTAGAGTGTGTTCTACCGCTATCTCTCCCAAATGACTTTGACAACAATGTCAAACAAGTTATATATGATCTTGGAAAATACATGAGGTAAGTAGTTGTGATTTATATGAAAAATGTTCTTTCAAATTATTGTTGTACTTAATGACACATGTTTTACTTGTAATGTAATATATTATACTATCTTATGTTGAAACATGTTATTTTCTTGTGTCATGATCTCATGTAGATGGTTGTCATTGAAAAAAATCCATGAAGATGATATCAATTATTGGAAGAGAGAAATTATTCGTCTAATGTGTGAAATGAAAAGGTATTTACCTCCAAACATTTTCAATGCACAATAACACTACCTCATACACCAAGTTGAGGAGATTGAAATTTGTGGACCTGTTCACACAAGGTCAATGTGGATGGCGGAGAGGCACTTGAAGTCATTGAAGGCGTTGGTTAGACAAAGAGCATGTCATGAGGGTTCTATGGTGGAGGGATATATGGTATATCAATCCATGGTGTATATTAGTCAGTATATTCCTAAATTAGCAGTGCCAACTATGCATGAAGTGGATTGCATTTGGGATGTGAACTCCATCAAAAACTTTGAAGATCAGGAGCATATGTTGGGGCAAGGTAGAATGAGAAAAGTGAGAGGTAATATATTAATAATTGTGAAAATTTATATTAATAATACATATAAAGTTTTGTTTTTTGTATATATGATCATACTCATTAATATATTAATATAATTTATTTCATAAATTATAAATATTTATAGTTACCTGCATATTGGACGTTATAGCTAATATTTAATATTGTTGAATAATGGTTTTTTGATTCAATTGTCCAAGAGTGGGATGCACTGTATTTATACATTGCAAATAATCTTGACTGGATGAATGTCTGGATTGAAATATGTAATCAACATAATGGAGGTAGGTTATCATGGAAAAAATTGTCTGAATTGGTTATAGAATCTTGTCTTAACGGAGATGCCAATGTTACGCATAGGAAAATTGATTTAGCATATGGTTTGAATGATGGAAAGGTAAGAAAATTCACCCATTTTTTTTCCAGTTATTTTATATTATATTAATGTGACTTCATGTGTACTGTATTTTTTAGATACTTTCGAATTTATATAAATTTATGTTAATTTATTAATTGACAATTCATCTTTTACATATCTGACATATTGCAGTTGAAACATCACAAGGCTATGTGGTGCAATGGTCGTAAATTTTGCATCAAACAATTGGATAAAACTAGGAAAAAATCTTATAGTGGGATAACTGCAGTATTCCAGGTCACTAATGTTTCCTCTAGGAGTGACAGACATCCCTGAGAATATGAAAATAGATACTATGGGTATTTATACGATATACTTGAGTGTGACTTTAATTTATATAAATTAGTTATGTTCGATGTCAAATGGTATAGGTTACGAATGCATGAACATGATGAGAAAAGAAATGTTATTCAACATGCCAACGAATTTCCAATGATTAAAACAACGTTGTTTGAAAGAGGACATGATCGCTATGTTTTTCCAAGCCAACGTGAATAGGTATTTTACTCAAATGTTCCAAGTGAAATGGATTGGTCATTTGTTGTTAGATATGATCCAAGAGCAAGGCCAATTAAGTTATACTCATTTACAGGAAGACGATGATATTGAAGATCAAGAAGATGTTTTGATAGATCAGATGAATCCAGAAGATCATGGAGGGTCAACAGATGAAGAATACAAAGAAGATCATGATCCAGGCATAGGAGACAATATTGCAATTCTTGATGATGATGTCGATGAAAATATGTTCCAAAATGACATTGATGACGATGATGATATCATCAGTCCTTTCAACATTGTTTTAGAACCAGATGATGATATAGATGTTGAGTTGGATGAAGAAGATCATGATGCATAATAAGGATGATTACACAAATGTCGAGGTTAGATTAGGTACGTGACTATATAATATTTTAATTTGTATGAATTATTCTCTTAAAATAATTTACTTGTAATGTCATGGGTTAATTACTTGTTTTTAAGTTTTATGCGACGCTTTTATATCCTATGTTACATGTTGTTTAATTATTATTTTAAACCTGAAAATAGTTGCCAATATACTAAAGTACATGGTAGACTAAAAGTATCATTTAGAAACACATAATTTCATGTACCTTCATTAATTTTTGTTTTTGTAGTTTCTATGCATGAATCTTAATAGGACATTTCTTTCGATTATTTTCTATTTTATAGATTGGGTTTTGGGGATCAATTGAGAGTGATGTGAGGGGGAGGGGAGGAGAGGGGCCATATGATCTTCCACATTCATGTGGTTGGCCTTGTTCAGTAGAGGATAAATTATTCTTGAAACCAAGAGAAGCTCTTTCATTTTTATACCATCATGATCGTCTAAGATTTCATCAATATTGTTGTCACAGTATTGTATGCATCAACAAAGTTTCGATGAACATGTTTTTCGTTTCTATAGAAATGTTTTTGAAACCCTATTTTTCTTTCAAAGTGCACAATTTGGTTGACGCAAGTTTTAAGTTTGCATCAGTCTTTCTTCATTTTTCTTTCAGGTTCTACATTAATGTATATACAATGTATATGTGCCATAGTTTTACTGATGAAAGATCTCTCTTTTTCGTTGATTGCTTAATCAACGCCATAAAAATACACCCTTTCATTACTAGCTGCTAAGATTTTTGTAATGTCGAACAAAATTTACAAGGAGAAAGGAATGAAAATTGTACAAGGACTAGACACTGGAAACAATGACCTATGAATGGGGCCAACGTTGACATTTTTTCAAACAACTTCTGTATGCACTGAAATTTGTCATGGATATACTATTCGCATGCCTTAACGATATGGGAGGGTTTCTGGACTCAAATTTGACGAAAACTGCACCCACTTTCTTCCATCATCAATTCATAATGTAAACCATAAGCCCTAATTTTCTTTCAAAGTACACAATTTGGTTGACGCAAGTTTTAAGTTTTTGTCAGTTTTTCTTTATTTTTATTTTAGATTCTACATTAATGTATATACAATGCATTTTTGTCGTAGTTGTGATGGAACATCTCTCTTTTTCATTGATTTCTTAATCAACACCATAAAAATACTAGAGGCGGGCAACAGTGACATGTGAATGGGGCCAACGTTGAACGTTTTTCAAACTATATCTGTATGCATTGAAATTTTACCTGGATAGACTATTTGCATGACTTAACGATATGGGAGGGTTCCTGGACTAAAATTTCACTCACACACCCATTTTATTCCATCATCATATCATCATGGAAACCATAAACCCTATTTTTCATATGTTCTATTAGATATGTTAATGATTCCAAATTTCATATTTGTATTTGACTTAAGGTCCAGCTAGCTTGCAAAGTATCAAATTTTAATTTCCAATTGATCAACAAAATATGAAATGAATCCAAGAATCGTTTGGTATCATCGCAAGAGAGACAAATGTAAATAATATTGAGACGAATTAGCTATACTATCGACGAAAAAAGTTCGTCGATAGTATAACTAATTCGTCGCAAAAATATTGTGTCTAATTTGAATGGTGTTACATGGTTTTCAAGGAGTGTATGGAATATATTATAGTGCAATGTAGTGTATTCTATAAGAACAATCTCTATGCCAAACCTCAAAATGGATAGTACCATATCTTATTCATAAGACACATATTCTTTGTATGTTTCTTTTGTGGTGGGTCAAGCCCTCAGTACACATGATGCCGCACAATGAAATGTAATAATTGGACTATTGAATGATAGTGTTATGTCACGCATGGTTAAGTAAATAACTTAAGGTTCTTAGGTCCTATTTTAATCTTGTTATAATTGAAATTTGAGATTCGTTACATAGTCCTTGAAAAAAGACAAAAGACTTATGTAGCGGATATTAATTTGGTCTTTGTATGGGACATTTTATGCCATTAGTATGTTTTATACAAAAATAATGGATCTTGGGGACTACACCATGGTCAAGGAACAAGGAACAAGGAACAAGGAACGAGGAACACAGAATAAGGACCAAAAATTGTACGAGGACTAGACACCGACAACAGTGACCTGTGAATGGGGCCAACATTGAAATTTTTTCAAACAGTTTCTGTATGCACTATAATTTGTCATCGATAGACTCTTCGCATGCCTTAACGATATGGGAGGTTTTCTGAACTCAAATTTGACTGACACTGCACCCAATTTCTTCCATCATCAATTCATCATGTAAACCATAAACCCTAATTTTCTTTCAAAGTACACAATTTGGTTGATGCAAGTTTTAAGTTTTTGTCAGTCTTTCTTCATTTTTCTTTCAGGTTCTACATTAATGTATATAAAATGTATATTTTTCATTTTTTTTTTATGAAAAATCTCTCTTTTTCATTGATTTCTTAATCAACACCATAAAAATACTAGAGGCAGGTAACAATGACATGTGAATGGGGCCAACGTTGAACTTTTTTCAAACTGTATTTGTATGCATTGAAATTTGACCTGGATAGACTATTTGCATGCCTTAATGATATGGGATGGTTTTTGGACTCAAATTTCACACACAACCCCACTTTATTTCATCATCATATCATCATGGAAACCATAAACCCTATTTTTCATATGTTCTAGTATATATGTTAATGGTTCAAAATTTCATATTTGTATTTGACTCAAGGTCCAGTTAGCTTGCAAAGTATCAAATTTTAATTTCAAGTTGATAAAAAAAATATGAAATGAATCCATGCATCATTTGATACTGTCGTAAGAGAGACGAATGTAAATAATCTTGTGACAAATTAGCTATACTATCGATGAAAAAAGTTTGTCAATAGTATAGCTAATTCGTCGTAAGAATATTGTTTCTAATTTGAATGGAGTTACATGGTTTGCAAGGATTGTAGGGATTATATTATGGTTCAATGTAGTGTAGTCTATAAGAACAATCTCTTTTACAAACCTCAGAATGGATAACTTACCATATCTTGTTCATAAGACAAATATTATTTGTATGTTTCCTTTGTGGTGGCTCAAGCCCTTAGTACACATGATTCCTGCCAATGAAATGTAAAAATTTGACTATTGAATGATAGTGTTATGTCACCCATGGTTAAGGAAAGATATTGATGTTATTAGGTCCTATTTGAATCTTCTTGGAATTGATATTCGTTACATATTCCTTGAAAAAAGACAAAAGACTTATGTACTAGATATTAAATTTGTCTTTCTGTGGGACATTTTATGCCATTAGTATGTTTTGTACAAAAATAATGGATCTTGGGGACTACACCATGGTCAAGGAACAAGGAAAAATGAACTTGAGTAACAAGGAATGAGGAACGAGGAACACAAAACAAGGAATGGAAATTGTACGAAGACTAGACACTGACAACAATGACCTCTGAATGGGGCCAACCTTGAATTTTTTTCTAAAAGTTTTTCTATGCACTTAAATTTGTCATGGATATACTATTCACATGCCTTAACGATATGTGAGGGTTTTTGGAATAAAATTTAACTGACATTGCACCCACTTTCTTCCATCATCAATTCATCAGGTAAACCATAAACCCTAATTTTCTTTCAAAGTACACAATTTGGTTGACGCAAGTTTTAAGTTTTCGTCACTCTTTATTCATTTTTATTTCAGGTTCTACATTAATGTATATAAAATATATATATGTCATATTTGTGATGAAAAATCCCTCTTTTTCGTTGATTTCTTAATCAACACCATAAAAATACTAAAGATGGGCAATAGTGACATGTGAATGGGGCCAACGTTGAAATTTTTTCAAATTGTATCTGTATGCATTGAAATTTGACCCAGATAGACTATTTGCATGAATTAACGATATGGGAGGGTTTCTGGACTCAAATTTCACTCACACAGCCGACAACATGTGAAAATGTTTTTGTGAGGGATCTATTTGCAACTGGATTTCTTGAAGCCCCCAACTTGGATATTCCTGGTTGGTTTGTGATGGAGCCCTAGACGGGATGAGGATTATTTTAGAGATTGTGATGTAGAGAAGGAAATCCTATCCCTTCTGTTTTGAAAACTGATGGGAAAGATGGGTGATTGGAATTGTTGTAGGAGTCGTGTCACTATGAATTTACTGGGTATTGGGCTATTGGTGTGGGAAATAAACATCCATAGGAGTTGTTCTTATTGTGGAATCATAGTCCCAGCTCTAGGGTGACTTAATACTAAGAGAAGTAGAACAAAAACGTTTATGGTTGGGTGGAACGTCTGATGTTTGCAACCAATTGTGTAAATCTTTATAAAAATTAGTGTTCCAATCAATATTTTTATTTACTATGTTAATTTTGTTCTTGAATGTTGTTATCATTATTGTTTGGTTGGAGGGTTCTTGTTTAGTCTTGGGTGGATAGCTATCTTCATGCACTGTCACTAATACAGTCTTTGGCTTTCATGGGTTTAATGTTCATAGGTTTTCTACGTCAGTATGTTTTGTTCACTTCAACATTGGTTGATTGCACCACTAGGGGTCACAAAATGAGGTTCTTGTTCTTCCTCATCCCTGTCTTCACCTCCGTGCTATGATTTTTGACTGAAGAGCATGATGGTTATACCCTGCATGAATTAAATAACCTTTTTCAGGCCAGACTAGAGCCCTACCTTTCAGTTCTGGCCCCTGTCATGGATTTGTGCCTGACCACGAATGAGTCGTGGTTCGTCCTATATACACCGTGAGCTTGGAGGTTTTTCCATTACAAAGAGTGGCTCTAATCTCCCCGCGTTGACTATAGAACAACCTTGGCCCTCCACTATGGAAATTGTTTAAGAAAACCAGCCTGGCCTGTCATTTTACGACTCAATTTTTTATTGGATTATTGTGTAATTGTTGATGGGCTCACTCATTTGGTCGTATGACAGTCGATTTGGTTGGTATATAATCACTAGCTCGGTCATAATAGTGGTAAACCCTACATTACCAGTTACACTTTAAACGCACACAGTTACTCTCCTTATGTCGATAGGTCAGTTTTGTTAATGGAAAGGGCCTCTGCCCCAATTCGATTGGATGCATGAGTATGTGTCATTTCTACAACTTGTTAGGTTGTTGATTTTTTAAGATAGTGACAAGTTTTTTGTAGATACACAGTCATTGGTTTTTTCACTAATGATTATTTGAATGTTTAGATAGCATTGGTGAAAATGTTTGACGTTTCTCATGTCTCGTCGTGTGTTTGCAAAATAGACATGTGTAGATATACCTCCCTTTGTACTACAAACAAGTACTAGTTCAAAAGGAATCTACCACATAAGGTTTGTTTCACTCATATTCCTTTATCTTTTTTATTGGAATGTTAAGGAAAATAAACAACCATACTTTAAGCATTCACACTTGTACACATTTCATCTTCTACTTGTACCAAGCAATCCATACCATTGGTTGAGATTCTTTGTTACACGTGAGAACCATATTAGATACTCCCAAGGGTGAACAAATATAACCAACCTCCAATTCGAAGTGGTGAGGAGGTGGTTCTAGATCTATTGGCTCACACTCAATGGGAGCCAATGTGGCATAAGTAATGGAAGTGGTCACATAGTTCATTGGATCAATGTGAGTGATAGAATGGGTGAGGATGTTAGGTGTTGGACATTGTAAGGGAACAGAATATTTGACCCAATCAATGGTGAAAATGGTTCCTACATTAGGGAATTTAATGACATGAAAGAGTGAATATACCATAGCATTAATGACATAGATGGAATCATGTCCATGGAGTATATTTTAATATGATATACTAGTTATT
>JZKD02S1811365.1:3380-21133 GCA_000966675.3 Picea glauca
TTTTTTTAAGTGATGAAGACTATGTGATGTAGAGTTTTATTCTCAATAGATATAACTTTATCGATTTTTAAATTAAATATTGATAAATAAAAAATAAAAACACAATATAGTATTTAAAAAATATAAAATATATTTAATAATTTATAAGATAAGAAAACAAAAATTAAAAGAGGGAAGTTAAAAATTTTACATTTTCGATTTTTTTTTGTTTGTTGTCATTGAAAGCTCGTCAAACAATTTTTGTGAAATTTGTAATTTTAGATTGATGAAATCATTATTTTTAATGAAAAAATGGATTCAACACTTGAATACCACTATTTCAACCAAATCGTGCAATGTTAATATCTGAAATCTTTAATTTTAACAATCTGTTTGGGTGTTATCTTAACAACATAATTTTTCTTTAAGATAAGGACAAGGAAGATTTTTACCCAAGTTAACTATAATATGCATTTTCCAAGCCTTTCATCATTTCCCAGTCTTCCTACACATAAGGATTAGTGGTTCACTGTTAACATTCACAAAGTGTCCTCATACACAATTTTATTAATCAAGAAAATAAAATTACATAATAGGTGAGAGACATAAAGTATATGTAACCTATGTAGCCTTGTTACAAAATGTAATGTGTCATTCACCAATAATGGAAGCATAACACAATGACAAGGATAATATATCTTTTAGGAAATACATATATTCTAGAATTTTTTTATTATAGGAAAAGAAATTGTAGGACTATAAGGTTAACATTCTCCCCTTTAATGTAAAAGTTTATTTTTACAAATGCCAAGTTCATCTTTGAACTTAGTGAATTTTATTTTACCAAGTGATTTGGTCAAAATATATAAAGTTTGATCTTCAGATGGACAATATTGTGGTTTAATGATGTAGTTGCCAATGAATGTTCTTGTGAAGTGATGGTTGGTGTTGAAATTCTTGGTCTTAGAAAGAAATAGTAGATTCTTGGACATATTTATTGATGATTGACTGTCAATCAATAAAGTAGTTAGTGTTTTCTGAAGAGCACCAAGATCCTATAAAACTTCACGTAACCAAACAATTTCACATGTTGCTTCCCAACCTAAGATGTATTCTACCTTTGTTGATGAGCTTGACACTATAGCTTGTTTTTTATAGCTCCAAGATACTACTATTGAACCCATATTCATTAAATATAATAAAGTTGATGCTCTTTCATCAACATCACTTGCAAAATATGCATTTGAATATCCAACGAGTGTAAAGTTTTCATTATTCTTATAGAGAAGGCCATAATCCTTTGTACCTTGAATGTACCCGAGGGCCCTTTTTGTTGCATTCCAATGATTTTCCCTTGGTTCCTACATGAATCCTAAAGAATAATCACTGCATATAACAATTATGGATGAGTATTTGACAAGCAAATGAGGCTTCCAATCAAATGTTTGTAGCTAGTATTGTTCTCCAATTTCCCCACCTTCAAATTTTGAAAGTTTTAAGTTTTTCTCCATAGTTGTAAGAGAGGGTTTCTAATTCTCCATGTCAAACTTCTTTAACAATTCTATTGCATATTTGGTTTGATTGAGGAAGGTTTTATGAGGTTGTTGGGTAACTTCCACTCCAATATAGTAATGAAGTGGCCCCAAGTTACTCATTTTGAACCTTTTTTGAAGTTCATGTTTCACCAAGCTGTAACCTTTCATCTAGAAATATCAAGTATCATCATGCTCACTATGATGAAAACCAACATGTCTAAGCTATTCATCCATTTTGTCATACCATGCTCTAGGTGTTTGTTTCAATATGTATAAAGATTTCATCAATTTTCAAACTTTGTGTTCTTTTCCTTCAACTTCAGATCTTGGGGGTTGATTCATACAGACTTCTTTTTTCAAATAACCATTAAGAAAAGCTCTTTTGACATCCATTTGGTGAAGTGTCCAACCATAATGTGCAACCAAATTGATTATCATTCTATTTGTGTTCCATTTTGTTGTTGGTGCAAATGTTTCTTCATGGTCAATGCCTTCTTGTTGAGCAAATCCCTTTGCCACAAGTCTTGCTTTATACTTATCAACTTCACCATTTGACTTAGACTTGATTCTATAAACACATTGGCAACATATGAGTTTAACATCTATTGGACAATCAACTAGTTTTCATGCTCCATTTGCAATCACTGAATCAAATTCATCCACCATAGCTTGCTTCCATTACTTATGTTTTATTGTGTATGTAAAGTAGTGGGTTCAATGGAAACATGAGTGATTAAGGAAAAATTGGATTGAGATATGGGGGAACTTTTAATTCCTAATTTGTTTTGATCATATGAATGATCGTCTTTGAGCAATCGTGTGGACCATTTTGGTTTGTTTTGTTGTGCCTATGGTGACGTTTCTGCATTTGATTTGACATGTATTGAATCGGAAACATCATTTGAAGAAGAGTTATCTAACTCTTGAACATTCACATTGAGGGCTAAGTATTTTTCAATCCAGTTTGGTTCTCTTCGATGGATTATTTTATCATGAGTTACCCTTTTCTCTAAGTGAATAAGGAGATTATCAATTTCTTCTACATTTTGACTTTTAGTTTCATCAAAGACAACATCTTGACTAATAATAGATTTCCCACTCGATAGGAACCGACAACCTTTGTTTTCACCTGAGTACCAATGTGTATGCATTTCATACTGTGATTTTCCAACTTAGTCATTTTATCTTTAGGAACCAAAACATAACGAGTGGAGCCAAAAACTCAAAGAAGATTAACTGATGGCTTAGTACTGCACCAAGCTTCATATGGAGTGATTCCATCTAAGGCCAATGTTGGTGATCAATTCGGGTTATTCAAAAAATGTATATAATATCAACCACATCATTACAAGGACTAATCAAATTAAATCATTATCAAATATAATCGATGTTACATAACCATTATTAAGAACATCAGTGTTAAATAAATCATCAACAAGGAAATATTAGTGCTCATCACAATTTAAGCAATCACATAGATGTCTAGGTCTATCATAATCATTCATCAATAAAAGAAAACAACGAGGGGATTATGAGTCCAAAACACAATCCCCTAATTATCGTCACAAGGCACACAATGTCCAGCCAAAGGTAAACAACACAAAGAGCATCATTCCCACACTAGGGGAGTCTCACCATGTAAATGAGGAGGAACTCATTACGTGCATTCAAAGTATAGTTCATCACAATTGTTAAATATATGTAATTCATCAACAACCATTCACCGAGTAAAGTTGGTCATTAAGGGACACTCATCCATTATCCACTAAGAGGTGATACTCATAAGCATTGGCTAGGATTTGATTAGCCATCAATAACATTAATCATTAAGGAGGAAACAATCCATAATGAACATAAATGTCTAATCAATGATATATGCTTAGTAGTACATCAAGGGGGCCTTCTCACCCTTTCCATCATGAGTCAACATACATCACAAAATAATAATGAGTTCATCACAGATATCTAGAACCAAAATCTCACACAGTAACCACCATATAGTGGGTGATGTTACAAATTCCATCAATCTAATATAATTATCACCAGATTTCAGACAAAAAAATGTCGGTTTCCCTTCTCATTATTTTGAGCAAATGGAAAAGGGCCAACTCATAATACATTTAGACTATGTTCTAAAAAAAAACTTTCTTATATACTGCTCAAAATAATAATAAACAAGCAACCTAATAAAATATTGAATGTAAATTCAAGTTAGTGACAAATTTACCAATTCTATGGAATGGGAAGCCAAATTGAACAACATAATCTTTCCCATAAATTTTATTGTTTTTCCTAACCCTCTTTAGGCTTAGATGAGGGTCACGCCAATAGTTATGATAGAGTTAATGGCACCTAAAAAGAAAATAGAGGTCATCTTCAAAAATTTGATCTTCCTACCACCCCATGTATCTTCCTTACATTCCATTAATCATCAAGCCAACAAAGGTAGTGGAAACGTTCTTACTCTCAATAACAAACCTTTCTTGAAAATAATCACACTATATATAATGTGATGTCAAACATAAAGAGAAAAATACAAGTTAAGGAAAAAGAGCCATGGGAAGGAACATGAAAAGAACAACACAAGTTAAGCAAAAAGAGCCATACGAGGGAAAGCACATTAGACCCTACGTTTGAAAGAAGAAAATAGACCTATGAGAGATACAAGATCCAAATTGGAAACTACTGAACTTTTCAGTGGAGAAAGTAAAGATGTCTTTGAAAATAATGTAAAAGAAGGAGAAGGTATACACCAAGTAATGACAATTCAAGAATAAAAAGCCTGCAACTTACTATCAATGGCGATCAAAGGTTCTCGACTTTAGTGAAAAAAAGTTGTGGGTGATGGGGGGCCCAACTCAAACTTGGGATCACCAAAGAGGATTTAGCTAGAGTCAGGTTTTTTTGGCTGAATTTGTTTAGCATTTTTTATGTTTTTAGAGGCTATTTTAGTTAGACTGTTATGCTTCTCACATGTCCCTTCTGACACTTATTACAGTGTTGAAGCTTTATGATGGGAGCAAAGTATCAACTCCCCGTCAGACAATGTTCTTGTCTTTGGGTGGGAGAAGACGATATTGGAGAGTAGTGGCAATGTGTTACTAACAGTTCAGAAGATTTCGGATGGAAGTTGAGGTTAACACACTTATGGGTGCGACTGACAAGGCCCTCTAGAAAAGTGTTGGGATTTTTTTCTTGACTGGTGAGCTAAGTGCAGATACAGGCAATATCGGTGTGAAATAAATAGCATTTGTAAGTTTATCCAAGTTTCCTCTTGTAGCGAGTGACCCTGCCAAATCTGTTGGCCCATTTACATTTGAATTTTTACCTGGAGGTGCCACCCAACGCAGGAAAGCATTTATAGAGAACCTTGCGGGTGGTGCGACTTTTGTAGGGTCGACGACTAGTCATTTTTTTCAGGGGAAGAAGGTATCTAGAGTTCACGGTGGAAAAAGCAGTAAAAAACCGTGGAAACCAAATAAATCAAAACGAAGATTGGTCATGGGTGTTGATGTTAGGCTTGAGGAAAGCGTTAAGTTGTCACTCTGTGCGTTGGTGGGTCATCTTTCCGATTTCTCTCTCTATAAACATCCCCTTCTGACCTGGATCTTGAATGCTTTGTATCCATTGTTGGGATATGTTCCAGAAGTGATTTACTTCTCGCGAGGATGGTTTGGTTTTCTTTTTAGATCGTCGGAGGATACCTTGAAGATTTTGGAAAAATTGTGGGTTGTAGACGGTTGCAGTTTGATGTTAAAAAGGTGGAGGGTAAGTTTTGACCCTGCAACTAATTATTTTCAATTCTGTCACCTGTGGATCTTGTTACCAGGGCTGCCACTACAGCTTTGGAATGAAAAGGTGTTGGAATCCATAGTCAATGAGATCGGTCGATTTATACATCTCGATGAACACTCCTTAAGGGCACCAGACATAAGATTAGGAAAGTTCTTAGTGGAGAAAGATATTCATTCAGGTTTAATGTAGTCCTTAGAGATAGAATGGAGGGGTCATACAATGACTCAAAGACTGGATTACCTTGGTATACCTTTTAGATTCTCTACTTATCGAAGGACTGGACATTTGAGAAGGGATTGCTTAGGCATGGTGGAGGACGAGGAGTTTGAAGTCTCCATGCTCAAGAAATCGACATGAGAAGACACACCAGGAGTGGATTCACATGATTATGATGACTACTTCCCTACAGTGGGGGAGGAAATGTTGAAAGCGAATATGGATACTGTGTCGGGTAAACGGAAATCATTATGTCCCTCTCTCTTTTTTTCATTGTCTACCTAGGAGCGTGATGCTTTCGACTTTGCTACTGTATTGGAATTGGGGAACTCTCAGGCTTCTCCTTGTGAAGTTTTTTCAGACCACGTTGGCATGGGTTCATGTGGTAAGGAGTATTCTTCTCAGGGTAGGGGGGAGTTCAGAATGCTACCAAGTTAGTGCTGGTGGACTCTCGAGAATTAAGGGGAAAGTCATTTGAACCTGGAGGGGTCTTCACTAATTTACCAGTTATGTATTCAAAAGGGCTAGCGAATGTCAGTTTTATAAGGAACTTTTCTAGTGAACGTGTGGATCGAAGTGATTCCCAACCTGGTTTAATGGAATCAGGGCTAGGAGAAAGCTCATTAGGAGCTATCCTGGATACTTTGGTTCCTACTTATAGAGAGACGATGTCACCGATGCCTATTCCCACATATCAGGGGATGACGATTTTCAGAAGAGAGGTGTCAGTTGGAGCAAAGGACATGTGTGATAGGTTTGGGGAGGTTCTTGAGAAGGAATTCATCTAGTTGAGGGGTTTGGGCTTGGAGATATCTCCTATTAAAACCACGAGTGCCCGAAAAAAATCCTTTTCAATTTTTACTAATCCTGTAACACCTACCACCAACATCACTGATAATGGGGCGCTTAGAGGCATGAAAGCCCTAGCTAAGTAAAAATCATGATTGTGCTCTCCATAAACATCAGAGGGGTGGGGGGCTCCCTAAAATATGCTTCCATGCGTCATCTGCTAGATAGGAATTTATCAGATATTATTTTTCTTCAAGAAACTTTGGTTGATGAGAAGAGGGCTCGGTTATTCATAAATGATTTTCAACCTTCGTGGTTAGATTGTGTGGTTAATTCAGTTGGTAAGTCTGGGGGTCTATTGGTGACCTAGGATCCTTTTAAGTTTGATCTGGTTCCTTTCCTAAGCTGTGGTGGTATTCTGTTGACAGGTAAATGTTGTGAAAATAAAAGGCATTTATCTCTTTTAAACGTTTATGGTCCTTGCTCAGACATAATCTCCTTTTGGGACAAGGTATTTGATAAGGGCTTGCTAGTTGGTACAAATCTCATAGTAGCAGGGGAATTTAACATCACATTAAATGATGATGAGGTATGGGGTGATACAACACATTAGGATCAATCGACAAGGTATTTTAAAGCTATTTTTCAAAGAAATAAACTTGTTGATATTTTACCTGAGAAAGTAGCCCCTATGTGGCGAAATGGAAGATCGGGATCTGAGAGTATCTCAAAAAGGCTGGATCGGTTTTTTTTATCAGAAGATCTAGTGAACCTTTCGGGGAGGTATAGGTCTTGGGTCACATATCCTTTCCTTTCAGATCATGCACCTGTTATCCTGCAGTTAGAAACTACAACTCATTTGTCAACATACCCGTTTAAATTAAATCCGACATGGCTGAAGGAAACTGATTTTTCACAAATTGTCCATGAAGTCTGGAATGACCATCTCTTCACAAGAAACATGTATACAAAGAAGACTAGTGTGGAAATTGAAATATTTGAAACAAAGGGTCAAAAGTTGGACAAAGCAGTACAGATTACAAAAAAACATAAGATTAGAACAGTTGGAGGAGGATCTCTAGGCCTCGTATCAGGATATATCAAGGGGGGCGAGAATAATAGATATAGAAAATCACATAAAGACCTTAGAGGAAGAATGCAATAGATTAATTATGGCAGAAGAGGAACTATGGAGATAGAGGACCAGAGCAATTTGTATAAAAAGCAGAGACCAAAATACAAATTTTTTTCATCATTTTGCTAGTTTCAAAAGGAACAACAAACATATATGGGAAGTGACGACTGAAGATGGGGAGGTTCTAACTGGACAAGAGGATCTTAAAAAAGAGGCTTGTAGTTTTTACAAGAGATTCTTTGAGGAGTTAGGCCAAACAAATACCATTAATTAGGTTTTTGTAGTTAGTCAATACCCCTGATTAGTCGAGAAGGAGGAAACTATACTTCTTGAAAGACCTTGTACTAAGGAGGAGTTATGGGAAGTTCTTAAATCATTTGCAAAGGACAAAATTCTGGGACCTGACGGTTGGACGATCGATTTCTTCATTCACTTCTTCAATTTGGTTGGGGATGAGCCACTAGAGGTGGTTGAGGACTCCAGGATAAGAGGTGAAGTGGTTAGAACCATTAATTCGACTTTTTTTGGCTCTCATACCCAAAGCCAACAAACCAGCCACATTTGGAGACTTCAGACCCATAACATTGCGTAATATGTCTTACAAGATTATTTCAAAAATTGTAGTGAATAGGATCAAACCTATTCTCTCTCGGACTATATATGGTGAACTATTGGGTTTTTTAAAAGGGTGACGGATTCTGGATGCCATTGGTACAACCCAGAAATGCTTACATTACATTAAGTTGAAAATTTTGAAGGCTATAATTTTGAAAGTCGACCTAAAAAAATCTTATGATTGTATTAACTGGGATTTTTTAAGATTGATCTTATTACCAACAGGTTTTGGTCTTTCGACCACCAAGTGGATAATGGGTTGTGTGTCTAGTGCGACTATTGTGGTTCTGATCAATGGGGATACTACCTCATTCTTCCATAGTGGCATAGGATTGAGACAAGGATGTTCCCTTTCCCCATTACTGTTCATTTTAATGATGGAAGGTTTTAGTTTTCTTCTAAAGAACAACCAGGCTGATGGGAAGTTAATTGGTGTGAAGGTCTCAAGACTCGTAAAGATCCTCCATCTTTTATTTGTGGATGATGTTCTTATAATGACAAAATCTACACTTCAGGAATGGAGGGAGATTGAAATTATCCTAAAGATCCTTTGCAAAGCGTCAGGTATGAAGGTTAACATGACAAAGTCCACCTTTCATTATTCGGGTCTTCAAGGGGAAGACTTAGAAAATTTTAAAGTTGCTTTCTCTTTCAACTTTATTGAACTCTCTGAAGGTTTTAGATATCTAGGCTATTTTCTCAAGATTGGTAGTTATAACGCTGAAGAGTTGAGGTGGTTAGTTGCAAAATATGAAAAAAGGATTGGTCACTGGTGTAATAGATGGCTTTCACTAGGTGGGCGATTTGTGCTGATAAAATCTGTTTTAGAAAGTCAATCAATGTTTTGGATGGCTCTGGCTACCATTCTTTTTTCAGTTCTCAACGAGATTAGATAACTAATATCTTCCTTCCTTTGGTCAGGATGTAGTGAAAAGCAACATATACACCTCTGTAGTTGGGATTTTATTGCTAGACCAAAGATTTTAGGAGGTTGGGGTTTGTAGAACATTTTCTTATTTAATAAAGCATTGGCGGCAAACTCTCTATGGCTTGTTATGATAAAGGATGGGATATGGCACAAACTCATAAAGGATAAATACCTTCCTCACTGCTCGGTAGCTACCTGGCTCAGGTTGGCTTCATATAGAACAACTAATGCCTCACAGATTTGGAAAAATATGCTAAGATCCTTGCATATTATTACACATTGGCTAAGATGGAAGCCTGGATCTGGTCATTCAGTCCTTTTAGGAAAGGACTTGATCCTGGGAATGGGGAAATCCTCGCTCCTATCACAAGAACTTCTATTTTATTTAAAACAAAGGAATATAAGCTACCTCTTTTAGGCTAGAGGAGACATTCGACCAGGGATAATATTTTCACAGTGGAAAGAGAGTACAGATCTTGGCCTCACATGACATTTGGCAGTTGAATGGGATCGCTTTTGTAGGTATTTAGTTGGGTCGGGGATCTAGCGACACGACCTTAATGATGAACTACACTAGAATGGGGGTGATAAGTCAGGGATAATTTATGTTAAAAATATATATCGGGCTATAGCTTCAAAAATCTAGCAGCAGAAAATTACAGGATGGAGGAGGAACATATGGAGCTGGAATCTTGCTCTAAAAATTAAACTTTTTATTTGGTTAGCAGCGGAAAACAAAATACTTACCTGGGATAATCTACAAAGTCGAGGTTGGGAAGGCCCTAACATTTGTCATTTATGTCTAAAGGATTATGAAATAGTTAACCATCTTTTGGTAAAATGTTATTTTACCCAACAGATATAGCACAAAATTTTAAGAGGGCTTAAATTAAGGACCCTATGGGAGGGGAGCTCTATAAGTGAATGTTTCGATTGTTGGACAAAGAAGGAGTCTAAGTATTCAACTCTACCTTGCCATGTTAGCTGGCACATTTGGTTGGAATGCAATAGGACAATCTTCGAAAATGGGAGCCCTTCTATCAACACTGTATTGTACAAGACCTTTGGAGGTATGAAAAGTTTAACGATTACACAAAAAGTGCCACCCCATAGACCCAAAAAGACTTCCTCACAAGATTGGGTGACATCAGGCTGGTTTGATGGAGCAACTCAAAAAAATGGACAATAGAGTGGATCAGGACGTTTGATTAAGACCGATGAGAATACAATGTATAAATGGACTTTCAATTGTGGTGCAGGCACCAATACAAGAGCATAACTACTTGGAGTCTGGGCCACTCTCACACTGACAACAGGGATTAATATTGTTGATTTGCAGGTACTTGGAGACTCCATAATCATAATCGATTGGCTAAACAACAAAGGGAATTTGCAAGTAAATGCTTTAGAATGTTGGAAAGACAGGATCAGAGAACTCAACAATGCCTTTTCTTTGATCACCTACACAGATATTTATCGAGAATCAAACATGGAGGCTGACTATCTTTCAAAGAAATCACTACAGAAGCAGGAAGGGAAAATAATCTATAATCAATGGATAGATGATCACGAGGGACCGACTCCTTTTCTTAAGTTCTTTTAGAACAACAAAGAAGTATCAAACTCATTTGTGAGTTGTTTTTGTCATTTCCATTAGAGATGGAGTTTCTTATTTCTGTATAATTACTTATTAGTCAATCAAAATGGATGATAGTGACACTGTAGTAACTTTTTTGTAATGGTTGATTTCAGTATAACATGTTTGATGTTTTTTTAGGGAGCTAAGGGACTGAGGCTTATCTCCTCTTAAGGAAAAATATGTATTTTGTGGTATCCATACAATATTATACTAGCACAGCCGCAAAGTGGCTGGTGTTGCGACTGGTGAATGCCAAAAGTTATTTGGACGGACAACACTCTGGTGAATTGAAACGCACAGACAGCTGAAACGCACATAGAGCTGAGGAAATCCAAAAGTTAATCTTAAATGTGTTAATTCCAAAGGTTAATCAGTTAAGCGTGGCAATCATATGGTGGTACAGTAATTTCTTAATATGATTAGGTAAATGTTAAAAAATAAACAGGTTAACTGATGCATTCAAAAATACAAGGAAGTTATGAAGAGTAAATCACATTCATTGATTTGGGAGGATGACTAAGAATATTCCAGCATTTTCAATTGTTAGCCATCAGATTAGAATTTTARATTAAAAGGTGATTAATTGTGCCCATCTCCAATAGRTATACGCCTTTCARCGTAATTATAATGAGAAAATTTATGTTTAAAAAAAAAAWAATAATGWCAATTCTATAAAACCTAAACCTAAAGCTAAAACTCCYTGTGCAATCTCGTCCATGGAAATTCAAAAAACACAGCAAAAAGTTAAATATAAGAGTCTACTTCAAAACGATCTTGTTCATGAACACGTGACAAGATTTTAACCAATTGGTGGCTAAAGCATCAAGGAAATTCATGAAGATTTAGCAAATCTAAAGGCCATATTTTCTAATGAAGGCTAGACCACTTATGAAGAACTTTTCTAATTACACTACTCTCGCTCTATTATGAGAAAAATTAAATGGATATTGAGACCACTTATGACGAACTTTTCTAATTACACTACTCTCGCTATATTATATTATGAGAAAAAGTAAATGGATTTTTTAAGAGCAAATCTTAATTGCTACATACATAGAATTGTCATGAATGTAGGTTATGGAATCTCGATATACTTAGTTTTTTTTAATAGAATATTGTAAAATATCAAAACTCTATTTACATTTATGATAAATCTTTTGATATTTAAGGTGTGTATTTTTTTATTATTTAATAAATATTATATTATATAATAAAATAATTTATTAATAAAATAATTAATGTTGAAAGCATTAATAATTTATAAGATTTAACAAATCTAATGATTATAGTTTTTAATGAAGATGAGACTATTTATAGAAACTTTTCTTAATTATACTACTAGTATTTTATCAATGTTTTTTATGTGTATAATAGATCTAAAGTTAGGAATTACATCTCCCTTACATTGAAGAGCACATTGAAATGTTTTAACTATAAGAAATTGTTTTTTTTTATATATATAAAGTTGATATTGAAATATTTTGCTTAAGGTGGACATTGAAATATTTTTTGTTATTAATATTTTTTTTAAGTGTCACATGTCAACTCCATGTTAGAAAAAATTACACAACTACCTCATCATAGAATAATATTATTTTTTTACTTCCACTAACTTTTTATATATATAAAGTTGACATAAAAATATTTTAATTAAGATGGACATTGAAATATTTTATTTATAGCCTATATTGAAATATTTGTTGTTATTAATAATTTTTTTAAATGCCACATGTCTAGTCCACATTGATCACGGAAGGAATTATGAATCTACCTCATATTGAGCTCTAAAAAACACCTCTCAACTCAATCATGAGAAAAGTTGGTGGACATTCTTTAGGAGATCAACATAATCTTTAATAGCAAACCTTAAGCACAAGAGAGAGTTTTCATAAATGTAGGTTGAGATTTTCATATCACTCATCTTTTGTCTTGAATACGTTAAGAACCCAAAGACTGAATACAAAGTACCACAATAGTTATAGAAGAACAATATGCAAAATCTCTTTTATTACTATCAAACCCTTAGGGTAGGGCAACACCATACAATGGATCCTGTCATGGAAGGGATCATCTCATGTTCACTTGCCTCTTCGAGGGGGCAACCTCCTAATGAGCTTCAACTCCAAATACAATACTTCTCTTCATGTCCCCTTACATTGCTTGAACCCCTTTATATAGTTCTACCATCACCTAAGAACATTGTAAACGAGGAATCTTCTAGAAGTAGAACCTTCTAAGAAGTCATCTTACATTTATTATATCTAACTACCCATTTATTATATCTAGCTACCATAGTGGGTCTTATTTAATAATATAGTGGACCTAGTCCACCTTACATTGAATGGCCTCCACTATTATCATTATGGGCCCTCTGGGCCCCCCCACTACCTCTCTAGCTACCTAAAATTTCATCCCCCTTATGAAAGTGTTGTCCTCAACGCTTGATGTACAACCATATACTAGGGTCCCATGGATAAGTGTGGACCATAGTGCTGAAGTAGACTAGAGAACCAGGGTCCCATGGATAAGTGTGAACCATAGTGATGAAGTAGACTAGAGAACCAGGGTCCCATTGAGAAATCAAAGCCACCATGTTGAAGTAGTCCAACCGCCATTGTAAACTAGGGTCTCATGTCCAAGTGTTCATGTGAACTCGGCACGAAAGATATCGACACCCAATAACCAACTGAAAATGATGCTCCCAATACTGACACCTATCATGTGGATCCAAATAAGAATATACAACCACATAGTGGGAAAGGGTCAACGTTGAATCTGGAAGGAACAATACTATTGTAGAATATTCAGGCTGGACGCTGATAATCATAACTAGCTCTTGATGTGGGACATTGATGTTGTCTACAGAAGGTGGAGTAGAGTCATCAAATAAAATACGAAAGTGGTTTTCATCCTAGAAATGACAACTATCCATATACCAATCATCGCAATCGACCTCAAAATCATACCAAGCATATATTTCTTGATTATATTCATCATCGAGGTCCTCCATAAGAAATATTTCATGCATGCTATCCAATGAATCTTGAATATTACAAAAACTATCACTGAGGCCGTATGTGAGGACATCTACAAAGTCATACAATCTGTCATTCAATGTGTCAAACAATTGAGCTTTGAATGCTTTAGTAATCTGTAGAATTTCTTTGAGGGTTTGAGAAGAAATATCCATCTGAGCACCCTATGGAAATTTATGAACTCTACAGTACCATCGCCGTCATGAAAAAACCCAAAAAATAAAACAATAAATTACTGCAGAAAAATCGCGGTGTTTTCTGGAAAAACCCTGAAAAATTGTTGAATTTAAAATCCTCATAACTTCACTTCTCGGACTCTGTTTTGGCTATTTTTTTTTTTAAATTGGGTGAAATTGTGAGAGGAACTCAGATATGTAATTTGTTTGGGAAAATTCGGCCTCCAGCTATAAAAAAAAATAATTGCATAGTCGTCCGCGAATAAAAAAAAAAAAAAACCTGAAAATTGCAGATTTTAAAACTTCAATATCTTGACTTCCCGGACTCCATTTCAAACGATTTTGGTTTTTCAAATTGGGTTTTTTTCTGAGAGGAATTCAGATATACAACCTGTTTCTGCAAAATTTGCATAGAAATATACCGAAATTTTCTTGAATGTCGTGGCCCTCTTTTTTTTTCTCCGAAAAAAAAATGTATTTTACATGGAAATGTGATGGCCCTAGTATTGAAGCATTCATTAAAGAAAGAAAGTCAGCATGTGAAGAGAATTGGCCCCATTGGGTAGATCTCAAATTGCAAGGTGATGCTGCCATTTGGTGGAAATCACTTGATTATAAGGAGATGATGACACTCTCCAATGGATAATTTGAAAAAATATTGTTAGACAAGTGGTCTCATGGAGAAAATAAGGATACAGAGAGAACCAAGAGTTTATTTTCATGTGACAAATCTATATTACATGTTCATGGTTGTATTCATAAAGAAAATATCATTGTTTCTATTAACCCTAGTTGCATGCAAAATTTTATCAATGTACAATTGGTTAATAGATTGCAAGTTCTGGTAAAGAATATTCAAAGCACACAGGTTGAGGGTGAAAATGTTCAAATTTTTAAAGATTTGAAGATTACCATGGATAAATATGTGTTGCATTCATATTTTTATGCTATGGATATGGATGAAATGGATATTGTTTTGGGATATCATTGGATAGAATCAGTGGGTGCCATTAATATTAATGTGTAGAAGAAGTTTTTAAAGTTGTGGTACAAGAAACCGAAAATCACATTGCAGGATGTGTCTCTTAGTAAGAAAGATGGACCCATGGAAGCTAGCAAAGAAGTTATTGCCCGGTCTGAAGTTGAATCAGAGGCAGAGTCTACAAAAGGAGATGAAGCAAAACTACAAGAATGACATAATCAAGAAGCTAAGGAGGTCATTGACTCAAAGACACAAAGTGTTGCAGATTTGAAGAAAAAAAAACAAATTCCTACAGTTGTTGTAGAGACACAAAAGTCATCAAGGCAAAGGCGTGTGCATAAACACATTTATGCACTAGCAGAGCACTAGACAGGAAACCAATCAAGAGGTGCATGGAAGACTAGCAGCACTATGGGAAGAGCTCAAGCTACAGAAACAATCCCATGGCCACCCCGACATGATGCAAAGCAAGATCAGGGTAGCAAGGTAGCAGATAAACATCATGTTCAATTTCCATTGGGATGGATGGATGGTCGTACTTGGTACTAGTTGGCTCCATTGCTTAGTCGATCATATTGTATGGTTTCTTTTCATGTTTCAAGGACAAAACATGTGAAGGGGGATGGAATGTAGTATACCTAGGGAGGTACCCAATGGGAATGTAGTTGTGTGTTATTAGTGGAAGTCATTTAATATATGAGAATGTGGTCATTCAATGTAAGGTGGATTAGGTCCACTATATTAATAAAGACCCACTATGGTAGTTGGATGCAATAAATGTGAGAAAACTCTCTAGAAGGTTCCTAGGAGATAGGGAGAGCTATATAAAGAAGTGTAAGCAATGTAATGAAACATAGTGAAGAATATTGTGACTGTACAAGCAAGGATTGCTTGAGGAGTTTTGTCCTTCCATAAGGATTAATGTATGGTGTTACCTTACCTCAAGGGTTTTCTCTATATTCTTGTGTTCATGTTATGGTGAATGGTTTATGATTTATTCTTGGTCTTATTGAAGTATATTTGCAGATATGGTATAGGCACTTAACAAAATCTTGTAAAACATCAAAGTTTACTTGTACTTATGGCAATTCTATCTAATACATAAGATTAGTTATTTTTTTGTTAGAATATAATTAACTCATACATGTTAATCATGGAGCCCATGACCTGCTATGAGATGACCTATGTGAGTAAGTTAGAGATAAGTGATGCACTTTAAGCCAAATAAATAATTGAGTGCATGGCTCAAGAAGATAAGGAGATAAGGATAAATTAGAATGTGATAATGGATACGTTGAATCAGAGCCCTTGATCTTTGAGCAAGATCAATGGTTGAGCTATGCTCGATATTGTATAAATATATATGTTCACTAATGCAATATACAAGAAGTAATATCCTCTCTCTCTCTCTCTCTCTCTCTCTCTCTCTCTCTCCTATGGTCCTCCAAATGTCTAATTTGGTATTAGAGCGAGACTAGGTGTGACTCCCTCATGGGAGAGCTTATGAAGATGAGAGTCACGAGGATGTAGTGTTGTGTAGGATTAGGCATGGGAGTAGGGTAGAGATAATGTGTGATTAATTGTGTAGGAAGATATGTCACTGGTGGAGGAGTGTTGCTAGAGGCGAACTTGTTGGAGCCAATTCAAACAGTCCAATGCCTTACCGAGAGCAGGATTTTTGAGTTGTTGTTTCGCTATGTATGATGTCGGAAGATCTGGTTCCAAGGAGATCTGATATATATGTTCCAAATGAATATGTTTCTTTTTTATGTTAATAAGACACCAATTGTAAGATGCATCAAAGTCTCGAGTTCTTGAAAAATATTGTAAAGGTTTTGGTTACCATCAAAGTGATGGATGTTATGATGGTTCACATTGATTATAAAGGTGATGAAAATGTATTGGTGTTAGAAGACACATATTAAGCCTAGTCAATTTAATATGTAAGGGCAGTAGTTGTTATAATTGACTACTCTAACAAGGTAAAGCATGGAGATCCAAGACAAACACAAAACCAAGATGTCAAAGATGAAGATGTCAAGTATATGTTTGATTCTAGAGGAGGAAGATGGTATTCCTATCATGTGTGTCATTTTCTCTTGCTAATCATTTGTAGCCATGAGTGGCCACAATTAAGTGTGTTTATTGTAGAAGGAAGTCTCTCATAGTTATTTGTTAGATTGTCATCATTACATGGTGCATTGGCATACCACTGTGTTGGATTGATATAGATAAACCATGTATCTAGAGTATTGTCCTAGAGAACTAGCGAGTATCGTGGTTTGGTACCTAGGTGTCTCCGTGGATGGAAGCATCTCCATAGGGTTATGATTTATTCAATCTATGTAACAATTTTTGTTCCAAAGGTACGATTTCTTTCTAGTTGGTAACATATATGACAATTCAAATTTGTGATATGTAGAATCACAATTCTAGGGAGAAACAATGTTGATAGCAGTAGGAATGTAATGGTTCTAGTTAAATGTTGTAGTGAGGTGCATGATTGGTGGTGTCTAACACCTCAAAGTCTTGGTTCTATTTGTTCTACCTCATCGTAGGTAGGGTGTTGT
This sequence comes from Picea glauca, assembly GCA_000966675.3. NCBI lineage: Eukaryota > Viridiplantae > Streptophyta > Pinopsida > Pinales > Pinaceae > Picea > Picea glauca. Next base: position 20,775 of record JZKD02S1811365.1, read on the forward strand.
CCCCAGGTTGTTGTAAGCCCCATTATTCAGGCATACATGATGTGTAGTAGCACATGTACTAATCTTTCTCATGCAAAGAGAGGTTGTGGCATCAAGTTGTGGAATTAACCACTCAGATAAGTATGGGAGGGACAAGTGTGACCCATATCCTAAACTTTATGAAGGTCGTGTTGATTATTTGGGTTGGTTGTCATTGATGTCAACCCTTGAAGAAAGTTTGGTAGCAAATTCTGGTAGCACAAAGGTTTGGGTAATAGACCTAAGTTTGTTTGATGTATAATGGCATGAGTTTTAATATATTTGAAGGTAAGACTATTCTATATGGATAGTACATGTCATGCCATTTTCGGTGGTATGTG
>JZKD02S1811365.1:45457-56237 GCA_000966675.3 Picea glauca
GATTTGAAGATCGATATATCATGAATGGAATTGCATGGGATATCGATTCAATTCTTTCATAAAATACCTTGAAATTGATTGGGGATTTTTCTTCATGCAAATCTAGAAACCCTCGATCAAGAAGTTTTGCATTCAGGGTTTAATTTTTTCCTTGTGAACAGGCTATGGAGCGAGCCACTCGTGAAAAAGGATCTAAATCTGCAGTCCTTATTGTACTGACTAGCCATGGATCTGCTCGAGAACAGAGAGGAAGGGTTTGAACAAATCAATGCTTTTGTGATCCATATACAATACCAGAAACAAACACTAGAATTTTTACAACTTCTGCAAAAATCATTCATCATTCATCTTTTGAAGCATCATTCATCTTTTGAAGTTGAGTTTGTTCCCATCAAATGGTTGTTGGCAAAGTACTTTTGATGTTTTATGTTGGCACCATGCTCTCACAATACCAAGGAAAGATCCGTTGTAGTCAAAACAAGGGATTTATCCTTTTGTTGTTTATCCCACTCTTCCTTGTTCACCGCTGACTATCGAGCTTTGCACAATTGAAGAGAATCACTTGCAATCTTTGCTATGAATTTCTATGTAGCTATTGATATCATCTAAATTATTCTTATGTTGAGGCATTGAAAGCCACTTTAGTTGAGGTAGTACTCAACCAATTCATCTAGGATGGTGGGACTATAATCCTTTAGAGAAAAGAAGAATTCGATAAGAACTACAACGTTGTCCTGCTTTGGCTCTATCATGTTTCCCTCCCCTCGCTCGCAGTGGACCTAAACGAATATATTGGCCGTCATTGAATCATCCTTCCTATGATCCTCCAAGCTATACAAGTCCGAGTGACCCAAATTCTAGTGGTTCAGGGGTAAAATCCATATTATGATCATATGGATAAAGAATGACAATGGAAGGAACAAGATGCCCATTTCCTGGAATTGATGGAACATTACCATTGGTATTCATGGGCTACAGAGAGTACACTCCATATGGCATTCCCCTAGATCCATGTGGCATGAAATTAGTTGTATTTATTGAAGAATTTCCAGATGCAAAAAGGAGCACTTGTCAAGCAAGCACCAGTTGAAAAAGAGGTAATTATTATTTTTTTACTCTTTATCCCACATGGGTCAAGCCACTGGTAATTGCTTTGTACATAATGAAAAGAGATGAATAATGTTTGTCAAGGGAGATGTGAGATATTGGGGACTCGATATCAAAGCCTCGTTGGGATAATTTCCAAATGTCTTGATGAAGCTGAAATTTGTAAAGGACAAATTATGACTTTGGGCATTAGTTACTTGTCTAAAAATCACATGACATGTGTGAAAGTGATATTGGTTCTATCATTTTTTGATTAAAGATCTAAATGTGTTGAACCTGCACAGAATAGATCTAGCTAGAGAATACTACACACATTTGCAGAGAGAAATTGAGAAAGAAGAAGAAGGAGAGAAAGAATAGAAGAAATCTCATTAACCGTAATGAATAATGAATAATTTACACAATATATACTCTGTATGACTCAATCAATGCGCACTGGAGGAGAATCAATGCACACTAGAGGAGAACCAATGCGTCATAGTGGTGGTTTAGAGTGATCTGGACACACACCAGCAGTTACGGGAGTGAACTGTCACCTAGTCTAGTCTCTCAGGCAGTTACGGGAGTGAACTGCCACCTAGCTGAGTTAACTAGTCAACCAATCTTCAGTTAACTGACTGAAACAGAGTGTAGTGAGGATTAGATCAAGGAATCAAGGGTAATGCGCCGGTCTGGTGATGAAACCAAGGCTAATGCGCATTAGCATGGTGATGATCCCAATGTTGCATGGTGACAAAACCAATGTAACATCTAGACTCAACTCAACTAGTCAAACTAAGTGTCAACTGAAGAGAATATTCTCCAGGTGGAATATTCTCCCTTAAACTTTAGGAGATTGAATAATGACTAATAAACATATGAAAAACCTTAGGACCTTAGGAAAAAGAAATCCTAGGTGTGTGTGAAGTAACTCCAACACCCCCCCTGAACATCACTATGGTGAAAATAAAGAATGGGTCCCGGCAACGAGGCCATGTTAGGTACCCAAATACAAAAGATACACTGAAATAAGTGAGGAAAGAGGGAAAACCTCATGGGAAAAACTCCCCCTCAAGGTACAATGTATGTAAAAAGAAGAACTGACAGTTGCTAGGCAACTGTGTCCTTCACTCCAAGACGACTTCACAGAGAGTGGAACTTTTGCTCAGTGAAGGTCTTGGTGAAGATGTCTGTCGTCTGTTCTACTGAAGGACAGAAGTGTAGGTTGATGATCCCCTCATGTACTAAGTCCCGGATGTAGTGCATGTGGATCTCGATGTGCTTCGTCTACTGCCTCTGAACTAGATCTCTGCAGAACTTCAGAGTGCTCTGGTTGTCACACCAGATGACGATCGGCCAATGAAACTGAATGCCCAACTCAGTGAGAAAATGTTGTAGCCACATAGCCTGAATGGTTATGTTAACTACCCCTTTGTACTCTGCCTCGACTGAAGAAAGAGCAATAACAACTTGCTTCTTGATCGACCAATACATAGGCCCAGAACCAAGACTGAGTGAGTAACCAGATGTGGACTTGCAATCAGTGCTATCGCTAGCCCAGTCAGAATCAGTAAACCCGATGAGATCTAATGTGGAGTCTGCTGCATAATGAATCCCAAAGGTGATGGTGCCCTGTACGTATCGAAGGATACGCTTTGCAGCCTTCCAATGTAGCTCATGCGGCTTCTGCATGAACCTGGAAATTGCGCCAACTGCATAGGAGAGGTCTGGTTTGGAGTGTGTGAGATACAACAAGCTCCCCACTAGCTGTCTGCATAGTGTGTTGTTAACCAGTGGAGTGTCCCCGCCATCCTCAAGTTTGACTACTGATAGGAAAGGAGTCGGAGCAGACTTGTAGTCTGTCATGTGAAATCTCTCAAGGAGATCTCGTGCATACTTGGCCTGAGACAGTTTGATGCCTGATGCATCTTGACTGATCTTGAGTCCAAGGAAGAAGTGTAGTGGACCCATGTCCATCATCAAAAACCTGTCATGTAGAATCCTCTTGACTGCAGCAATCGCTGAAGTCGAGTAACTGGTGATCAACAAATGATCAACATATAGAACTAAGAGTAGAAGTGAATCATCCGTCCCGAGCATGTAGACATTTGGGTCTGATTTACAACGTATAAAGTTTTGTGACAGCATGTAGGAGTCCATCTTGGCATACCATGCCCTCGGAGCCTGCTTGAGGCCATAAAGAGATTTCTTCAGTCGAAAGACCAAAGATGAATCTTGCATAAATCCCTGGGGCTGCTTCATATAGATCTCCTTAGAGAGATCACCGTGAAGAAATGCATTCTTCACGTCCATCCGATGGACTTCTCATCCCTTGGCCGCCGCAATGGCAAGTGCCAAACGTATGGAATCCATCTTCACTACTGGAGCGAAGGTCTCATCATAGTCAATGCCATGCACCTGCTAAAAGCCTTTGGAAACAAGCTTGGCTTTGTATCTGCTAATCTGTCCATCCGCTGCACTCTTGGTCCTGTAGACCCATCTGCATCTGACAAGTTTCCTTCCAGAAGGAAGGGGAACCAGATCCCAAGTCTGGTTCTCGAGGAGGGAGTTGTACTCACGCATGGCGGATTCCCAAAAGGGATTTCCATCAGCCTCGCCATAAGACTGTGGATCTGAAGACTAAACCAAGAAAAGATGCCTAGAGGGCAATGGTTCAGTGGCAGTGAGTGCAATAGAAGGCTCCTCGAAATCAGATTGAGTCCTGCTAGTATCGACTAGATCACCAACAAAATCCCCTACATCTTGAAGAGTAGTCTGTGCCCACTTAGGCCTCTGCTCTGGCTCTGCATCTGCATCTAGATGCTTTGACTCTGCATTTGACTGTACTAACTCTGTATCTGGATCATCTGAGTCCTCTGAATTAGAACTCTCGTCTGAAGAAGAGTCGGCATGTGCATGCTCATCGTCTCGAACAAGTGGAATAATGAAGGTGTCTGCATGCCGCTGCTGAGGTACATGCAAGACACTTTCCTCGAATTGGATACTTTGCTCAATGATGAGTCGGTCCGAGGAAAGATCAATAAGTCTGTATCCCTTCACACCATCGAGGTATCAAATATAAATACACTCAGTGCTCTGTGGATCAAGTGCCTTCCTCTTTTCAGAGGGAATCGAGGCCCATGCACGTGAACTGAAAATACGAAAGTGGGTCACTTCCGGTTTGAGGCCGCTCCAAGCCTCGTAGGGGGTCTTGTCTTTGACAGATCTATGGGGAGATCTGTTTTGGATGTATGTTGCACAATTAAGTGCTTCAGCCCATAGTCTCTATGGTAGTGACTTTACATGTAGCATGCAAGATGCCATCTCTTTTAGAGATCTGTTTTTCCGCTCAACAACTCCATTTTGCTGTGGAGTATACGGAACTGTGTGCTGCAACTGAATCCTTGCCTCATGACAAAGATTCTGGATCTCATGATTGACATACTCTCCCTTGTTATCAGTTAGGAGGACTTTGATTTTCTTTCCTGACTGTGTCTCAACCAAGGCTTTGAAATCTTTGAGGTGTTGAAAGACCTCAGATTTTTGCCTGAGAAAGTAAATCCATGTGAAACGTGAGAAATCATCAACAAAAATGAGAACAAACCTTGCTTTGTTGATAGATGGATGAGGAAAAGGACCCATGAGGTCACTATGGATCAAATCTAAAGGAGAGGAAGCTCTCTAAGTCTTTCCTTTGTCGAATTTCTCTTGAGGGTGTTTTCCAAGAACACATCCCTCACAGTCTCCCTTGGAGAAATGGATGTCTGGTAGACCATCAACCAATCTTTACTTGCTAAGTTGTTGCATATATCTAAAATTCAAATGTCCAAACCTTTCGTGCCATATCCTACTTTCATCAACATGGGTAAGCAGTAAAGCAGAATCTAGTTCAATAAACTCAGAAAATGTATACAATCTAGATTGATGATTTACCTCACCGGTAGCAACCCTGGAGTTGGTTTGCATGTCATAGATGTCCACTGCATTTGGTGTGAATATGACTTTCTTTCCAATGCTGAAATTTGTCATCTGATACACGGAGAGAAGATTGACGGAAAGTTTGGGAACGTGCAACACATTCTTGAAGCTTTCGTTGGTGAGTTTAATCCTTCCTTTGCTGGTGACCTCGAATAGAGAGTTGTCCCCCATCAGAATAGGAGGACCTTTGCATGCATCCAATGAAGAATAAACTGCTTTTGTGGCATCCATGTGATGTGATGCTCCTGAATCTACAATCCAAGCATCGGGAGAGGAGTTGATGGCAATCAAGGCATGGCTAGAATTGCCTTTCTTGGGATTCTGATCTTTTGGCTTCTTTTTCTTGGCACCCTTGGGGATGCGATCTCCAAGGTTGTTTTGATGAAGTATTTGAGTCATTAGATCTATTTGTTTCTGCATACATGCGGATTCTGGATGGAATCCTTCATGGCAGTATGTGCATTTCTTCCCTTTTCTTCCCTTTCCACCTTTGGATCCGGAGGCATTGGTGAAGGGTTTTGAGTACCCTTCCTTCTTCGGATGTGCATGAGTTTTCCTTTTGTCTTTATCTTTAGATTTCTGATATTGATGGCTGCCATTTTGCACAGTAAGTGCATGCGCCTTTGGGCCTTTGATTTTTCCCATGTTGATGAGCTTCGTTTGCTCTTGTGTCAGGGATTCAATAAAGTCCTCAAGAGAAGGCATCTTCCAGGTAGCTCTAGAGGCGAATCTGACTGAATGGAATGTTGATATGAACACAGAGAATTCAGGACCAAGTTTGGAGAGAATGGTGAGAACCATTTATTTCTCCTCCTTAGATTTATCAACCCGCTTTGAGTTGCGACAGTAAATCGTTGAATTTTGTAAAGAAATCTTGGATATTGTCGAAGCTTTTTGGATCCAATGTGAGAAATTCCACCTCCAGCATGTGTCCGTTCATCTCATCATGTTTTCCAAAGAGCCCTTCCAAGGTGGTCCAGGCTTCATTGAGAGTCTTACAGGAAGATATGTGAAAAAGGAGATTGGGAGAAATAAGACTGCAAATTGTTCCGAGTGCTTCATCCATTCAATTTAAGTACTTGGATTTTTCTATGGATGATGTCAGTTCTGTATCTGTATTCAAGGTTAACCTGTACAATCCTCTGGTTCGGAGATGAATCATTATTCTCTCCTTCCATGCAAAGTAATTGTAAGGTGTAAGAATGAATTCTTTTTGGAAATCCATATTTTCGCCGTCTTCAATCTTTTGTACCTGCAAAACATTTTGGTGTTGCTTTTGCTTAGTAGTCCATCGGCTTTGATACCATGTAAATGTGTTGAACCTACACAGAATAGATCTAGCTAGAAAATACTACAAACATTTGCAGAGAGAAATTGAGAAAGAAGAAGAAGGAGAGAAATAATAGAAGAATTCTCATTAACCGTAATGAATAATGAATAATTTACACAAGATATAGTCTGTATGAATCAATCAATGCGCACTGGAGGAGAACCAATGCGCAATAGTGGTGGTCTAGAGTGATCTAGACACACACCAGTAGTTACGGGAATGAACTGCCACCTAGTCTAGTCTCTCAGGCAGTTACGAGAGTGAACTGCCACCTAACTTTGTTAACTAGTCAACCAGTCTTCAGTTAACTGACTGAAACAGAGTGTAGTGAGGAATAGATCAAGGAATCAAGGGTAATGCGCCAGTCTGGTGATGATCCCAATGTTGCATGGTGACAAAACCAATGCAACATCTAGACTCAACTCAACTAGTCAAATTGAAGTGTCAACTTAAGAGAATATTCTCCAGGTGGAATATTCTCCCCTAAACTTTAGGAGACTGAATAATGACTAATAAACATAGGAAAAACCTTAGGACCTTAAGAAAACGAAATCCTAGGTGTGTGTGAAGTAATTCCAACACTTGGGTCTCAAGTTGGTGTAAAACAAAATGGGTCATTGGATAGTGTTTCCGATAATTATAATTTTTCTCCAAGTAAAATCATTTTCTGCCCTATAAATCCTTATTGAAAAAGGAGAACAAAAGTCTAGTTGAAGGCTTGGGTGCCAAAAATCTTTTTAAAAGGCCTTCGATATTTATGGTAAAAAATGAATGTATCCTGAGTTTGCAATGAGATTTGAAGACAAAGGTGGAATTCTCGTTGGCAAAAAGAATTGTTTATTACGCTCTTCAGTGCTAAAGAGTGAGTTGTAACAACAACAATAAAATTGAATTTTTTGGGTCTGTGTCCTTGCCCTGTCCTAAAATTGGAATAAGGAGGGTCATAGGTACATTTGTGATTATGTGTGATGGTGATTTTTAAGAGGCTTGATGATGGTACTTTGTGTCTAGTTTTGACACCTAAATCTACAATTGCTACTTATCATTCAACCATACACACATGGAATAAAAAGGCATAAGAACTTGATCATTCAACAAACCAGGACATCAATTCAATCATACACAAAGCATTGTGGAATCTCTTGGAACAAAAGGATAAGAGTTGTGGACCACGTTTCTTTAAATCAAGAGTTTGTTGAGTCATTTAATCATTGAAGCATAATGGTGTCATTAAATTGTACAAAAGACCTACCTAAAATTGAATAAGAACGACAATTTCATCAAAGTCTAAATCATTGTAAAAAGAACACCAAGGGTTAATTTTTGGTATTACTTGATACCCTAAGATTGTTAGCAGTAAACAAGCAAGCATGACACATAAGAAGACAATTGCAAGCGTGACACCATTGAAAATATAAAATGGATAAAAGAGGAAAGCATTTGCAAAATGCCAATCAAGAAATTAAAGAACTATAAAAATCCTTACATGATTTGGATAAATGGGTTGTTGATCTTCACAAACAAATTGATCTGAAGGATAAACTAATCAAATCACTTTAACTAAAATCAATTGAAAAGGAGAAGGAAATGCTAACATTGCAAATTGAGAACATGGTTGATGCAACTTGTGACACAAATGACCTAATGCAAATAGTTGATGTTACTTGTGACACAAATGACCTAATGGAAGTGGCTGATACAGATGTAACAAATGATATGATTGATGATTCCTTAATTAGTCAATAGATGGAATCATTCATTAACAGTGAATTGATGAAGACAAGTTTTATTGAAGATGAATCAAAAGCAAAAGATGTCAAAGTGTAGAGTGATACCAGAAGCGATATAAGTGAATGTGAATTTGAATTTTATTTTGAAGTTACAAAGAAAACATTCATGAGCATCAACAAGTACAGAATGATCTTTACAAAATCATTGCCAAGCCTTGCGAAGAATTGTGATTTAACATGAACCGACATGGCTTAGGATATGAAAAGATATCAACTTTCATATTCCAAACTACTCACCAGTTCAATTTGTGAGTGCAGGATTTCTTATCAAAGATTTGAAGGGGAAAGATTCACATGTTGAAGATGATATTCGAGTTGTTGACGATAAACAGATTGATGAAATTCTTGATAAGTGGCAACATTGTCATCGAGTTGTCCATATGGAGACAGATTGTTTTGATCTTCATATTTGTCTTCATTGTGGGAAGACAAATCATACTTCAAAAAAATGTTGAAAGAAGAAAACGGTTAAAAAGAAACAATTGATTATGGGTGGATACGTTCTTGGAAATTTAATCTACAAGTCAAGATTTTGCATAAGTTTTACCGTCTAGTTCAAACATAGGTAAAGTCGTATTTGCATGGAAAAGTTACAAAAAAATATGGCTTTTAATCAATTGTTATATATGATAATTTTGGGCTTGATTGGGGCCCAATTCAAAAAATTTGAAAATCAAGTCCATGACTCCAAGATGTTCTTTTTAACCTTTTTCTTCTTTCAACATTTTTTTTGATCTTCATATTTTTCGTCCTTGTGGGAAGACAAATCATACTTCAAAAAAATCTTGAAAGAAGAAAACGGTTAAAAAGAAAACAATTCATTATGGTTGGATAAGTTCGTGGAAATTTAATCTACAAGTCAAGATTTTGCATAAGTTTTACCATCGAGTTCAAACATAGGTAAAGACATATTTGCATGGAAAAGTTACAAAAAAAATATGGCTTTCAATCAATTGTTACATATGATAATTTTGGGCATGACTGGGGCCCTGTTGCCGTCCTTATACACACTTGCAAACATGAGCTAAGTCCTGCTCACTTAGTGTGTTCTCGGAGGCACAATGCCTAGGTTCAAAGTCCACGCTATCACTTTGACTTAGACCTCTTCTATCTAGGCTAAATCCTAGGGAAGCCAAGGGGGGTAGACCCTAGTTACTAGATGCGATTAATAGTTTAATGTTTTAGGAGTTGGTAATCTAGCCTATGATGTTAAGCAGCAAGTGCAAGATGCAATTATCTAAGTATGAAAGTCAAACCTTTTCCTAGGGCAACTAAGACTAGTGCCTAAGATTGGGCAAGGGGTCAACTAAGTTAAGGGGATGTTCGTTACAAGATAATTACAGGTTAAAAGTATTAAAAAAAGATAGATACAAATAGATACAAAAGAATATATCAGATATACAAAGCTACATTAGACTAGATACAAGATATATAATATACTAACGTGTGCTTGAAATGTGCAGGAAAGAAGATATTGAGAGATGAGAGATAATCAACACATCAAGCCAAGCATGCTCACAACAGATAGAATTCCGTTGGAATGCTTATCAATTGCCAAAAGACGCCAAGCACTCAAGACCCAGTCAAGAGAATGCTTCCAGGTGGATGCGCACTTCTTGAAGGATCACATCACAAATACAGGGATACAAGAGATGAAATGCTTGAAAGATGAAGTATTCCAGATACGAGATATAACCACTTAAGCAATAATTCTACAACACAAAAAAGATAACTTGCATATGAATGTAAATATGAGATTAGTTGCTCGCAAGTGTGAAAGTATATTGCAGATGTTGTAGATTGAAGATTAAGTTAAGTGATTAAGTGTGAGATTAATTTTTAGCCCTATCTAAGTGTCAACCCAAAAACTCTCCTCCCCTAGTTACCAAGTGACTGTTGGATGCTTAAGAAGTAAGGCAACGAGGCCTACCCTAGCTTTATAGGTCATCCCTAAGGTCAAAGTACTCCCGGAAAGGACGTCGTGCACCGTGAGACCATCCCCGACCTAGCACCTTCCATTGCCTTCCTCCGACCCCGTTTTAAATGGCGAAGATGGTGAGTTTTGGTGTCCTATTAAGACCAATTAATTAATTTTAGACCTATGAGCTAATTTTTGCAATGTGTGTTTGAGTGCTTGTAGCTTGCTCAAATAAAGTTGCCAAAGTACTGAAAATGAGTGTGAACTCTTAAACCATGAAACTGCAAGTTCTTAAGTGATGAGTTATTGCATGTGAATATTAAGAATTGAAAGTGTTGATTGTGAACGCTGAATCCTTTAAAGACAAGATTGCAAGTTAAAAACTTTAATGAGATTGTTGCATGTGAAACATAATGCAATGGAAATAACTTGTAGAAAGTAAATGATGATTAATTAATCCTTTAAGATATCAATGTTTGCATGCATGTGTTAAAATAAAATGCTGAAACAGTAAAAGACTTGCATGCAAAGTAAATTACGAAAGAAAAGATCAACTATGCCTCCATGGGCTCTGTTATCGCACGGTTTGTAGGATAGTTCCAAGGGCTTGAGTCAGGGCTTGAAACCGGCGTAACAGGAGCTTCCCCACCCACTGTCACCTCGATGGGGGGCTCTTTC